>JAWWEW010000020.1:5241369-5317533 GCA_035583185.1 Anabacerthia variegaticeps | reverse complement strand
CCCCCCCCCCCCCCCCCCCCCCCCCCCCGGGATTGGGATCACATGATGCTTTCTTAGGGCCTTTAAATAAATAATAAAATACCTTTAAGCTTCTGAAGTTCAAATCAAGGCTTTCACTATAATCTATCTGCTAAATAAGAAAAATACAGAAACTAGACTTTTTAATTAATGTATTGGCATGATAATGAAGCCAAGATGAGAGAATCTCAAAACAATAAAGTCAAATAATTTACAAACTTTCAAATAGTCTTTCAGCGGGCAAGTCTAAAGTTACTCCATATGTAAATTGCCTTATTAAAAGAAGAATTATGTTTTTTTCAGCAATCAGTTCAAATACATTGAATCATTTCAATAATAGCTGTGCATAGGAAAAGTCCTTTAGAGAAGGGACTCAGGTGTGACGTGAAAACTGGAGAAACATTCATGAGTTGAAATGCACAGGATTTATTATCTGTTACAACACTGTAATAAATTGACATCTTCACCAGCATATGCTGACACCATTCTGTGATTGCATTTGGCCTTTTTGCTACATCACTGATCTTCCATTCCCATAACAGGTACATTTGAAAAGAAGAGTTTTATGAAACGTGGCTGTTGAAAGAAGACAGACATTCTGATGAGGAACGTTCTTAACCTATCCTGAGAAGTATGATATAGGAAATTTTGTCAACATTTCTGTTATGACTTCCTAATTAGTCCTTTATATTTCATACCTTTATATTTTGCTGCAGTAAGGTGAACCCAGTTTTGGCCAGAAACATCATAATGCAAAATTATACCTCAGGACAAAGGATTGAGATTTCTCTGGAACTTAAGGTGTACAATTTGGGCCCCAAAACACCTGTGCTTACATCTTCTCCCTGAATTTTTGTTAAAATTTTGAAAGTTTGGCCTTTCACAGCTTGGCCTTTCAGTGGGCAATGGTGCCAAGATACAATGGTGAAGGATGTGAAATCCTTGGCAGGCCAGGTCAGAAGATGCACAGGGGAATGATGGTTCCTGGTGATGAGCTAACCCAGTGTTTATCCATACAACAACCAAAGGATTAATGGCCAAGTGACCATCAGGACTGATGTTCAGCAGATATCACTGTGCTCCAAACATGGCTTTGAGGGCACAAGGAAGATAAGAGACTATACTGTGAGAATTCAATTTGCATTTTTCCCCTGGAGACAAATGACTGTTTTGCTGCAGCTAATCTAGAATGCTGATGGTGGCTCAGAAAAGCCCTGGAAGAGGTAAAATACTGCCTTGATTTTGAATAAGGGTTTGTATTTGGGTTTGGTTTTGAATATGGTTAGTAACTGGCCTGGGTCTTTAAAATTTGCTTACAATCATTGTCACCTAAATACTTTTATCCCAGCTTTGTTAGCCAGGATTCTCAGTGTCCTGTGATCTGTGGCTCATGAAGGTAGTTAAGGGGAAACGTTAAAATGGCAATTTGTGCCTGAACAATTACTGCAAAAATTAACAAAATAATAAAACGTTATGCAGCAGGATCTTTGCAAACTTCCCACATTAAACTGGGGCCATCAGCTACACTGCAACTTGAACTCCAAAGGGCTTTGTATGCTATAAATTCTTGGCGGTATCATACTGTTATAACAAACATCCCTCATATTTTTAAATGAAATATGCAAAACAAAACTACAGATAAAGTAAAAATAAACCAGCAAAATTAGCAGGCAATTTCTTTAAAGCTTGTATTCTGTGTCAGCTAAATCTCAAGTGTTGAATGTGACTGGTTTTTGCATAGTACAGTGAGAACCAATAAAGCTCCTTTTTCCTTTTTTCTGAGCAGTGTATGTAATCCCTAGAAAACCTACCGAGAGTTAATGTGAAAACAAAAGCAGGCTGCAGACCTATGTACTTTTCACTTCTCTGGAACAAAACAAATTCTCAGTTCTATTGGGGTTAAGGGTTGGTGGTCTCATTTGAGCCCACAGTGGACAGTCATCTGCATGACACGGCTGGTGTGCCTTTTGGCACAATTCACTGTGATTGGCAGTATTTGCTCAGGAGAGGCCCTAGGCTGGATGATGAAGTAACTTCCATTATAGAATACAGACAAGGTCAGCTTCATGCAGAGAGTAGCAACAAGAAGTCCTGGTCCCCAAAGCCTTTGTCCTTCTGGATGCACGCTTTTGTATTTTGCTGCTATGCTTTAACGAAAAAAATGGCTTTCAGCTGTTAACTGCCATGTGCTTGGAGGTTATCAAAACTGTGGAAAGAACTACATCCCATGTACAAGTTAAAAACCAACTGCGCTTATCTACTGCATCTAAAATAATCTGAGGCTGTCATAGATGTTTTTGCAATACTTTAGATAGAATGATTGATTCTGGAGAAGTTGTTTGGACTGCGTCTCTCAGGAAAGCTGCCCACAGAGCAGTAACTGAGAGTAACAGTTGTGTTTTAAGAGTTATGCCCAGATTTGAGAGGCCCACCTGCAGAGCAGCTCTAAGACTGCAAGCTTGCCTGCAGGAATGGGATTCCTCAGAGCTAGAATGGAGCATTTGACATTGCTGTCTGAGCTGAATTTTTCTAATGAAAATCAGAGCTACAGTAAAGCAGGCCCCAAAGTAAAGCAAATCATCCAAACCAATGAACTTAGAAAATCCCATATGAAATTAGAGTTCACAGGAATCTTAATAGAAGCAACTCAAGTACTGAGAAAAACACTCATGCTCCATCCTGATTTTTACTACCACATAGTTCAGGTGACAAAGACGTTTAATAAACCTGAAATCAGATTATGCAAGTGGCAGAGTTAGCAGCTCTCAATCCTTGCTATAATCTTAGTGCTTTGGTACCTTCACTTCCCATGAGTCTATCAAAGATCAAATCCTCTGCTAAGACAAAGCAGCCACTGACAGCCTGTAGAAAAGCTCATGGAAGGTGGCTTTTGCAATATGCCCCTTAACAGAATTCCCTTCAGACTTTTCTTTAATAGCAAGTAAAGAGTTTGCTTCTCTTACTTGGAAAAGCAAGGACCAAGTTGCCTGGAACTTTGAGTTATTAATTATAGTCCATTTTCTTCTCGGTCAAGGTCTGTTCCCAAGGTCACTAGGGAACACTGACAATATTCCACACTGTGTATTTAGTAGCCTACCTAATCCCTTTCTTTCCTTCCTTGTATGTACAGCCATCTCTCATTTGCATGCTGTCAGACAGTACAGCTTGCAGGGGTGAAAGAAAAACATACACTAGAAAATGTACCAAACTTCTTTATAATCACAGACAACAAAAACCCTCAGAGTACCAAACAACTACATTCTTAAGTTAAGAAAGAATTCACCTTGCTGGGGCCTCATGATGCTACTGACAGATTATTCCCATTATATACGTCTATTTATTTTGCTAATCAATTAAAACACTGAAGTTAACATATGCCATATTAAGTGGTGCATATGCTATGAAACAGTTTGTTAAAAAAAAAAAAAGGCAGAAATACTTTTGTGAACTTCTGTTCCCATCTGATGTTTTAAAACAGTCTTGAAAAATTATCATTTTCTAGCCCAAACACAAAAGCATTTCTCCCACCCTCTGCTGAGGCAGCTGAAGTTAATGAAAGAGACCTTAGGGGAGAACAGAAGCAAACGAAAAAACATCCCCTCTTTGGCATGATATTGGCCATCAAATCTTGTGGAAAGGTCTTAAAAATGTTTAGGGTTAAGCAAAAGACAAATTGTCTCAGAAATGAAACATCTTGTCTTTAGGCAATGAAATTTGGCTGCAACAATCTCCTGATGACAGGCTCATTTCTGCAGTTCCTATGTGACACTATTCCCAGCAAGAATGGACATCTAAGGAGAAGGCCAACCCCAGGATATAGTGCCTAACATGTAATGCCCTATACCTTTGGAGGGGCTTGATTGCTTAGGATTGCTGTCACACAGATGCAAACAAGGGAAAAATAGGGTTGTTTGGGGTTTTTTTCCCCCTGCTTGAAAAGAAGGGGTAAAAAGGAAAAAAAAAATACACTAAAGATTAGTGGTTAGGTTTAGACTTCCAGGCGTTTCAGTGGGACTGACAAGCACACTAAGTGTGAATGCACACTAACACTTGCCCATCACTCCTGAATATCCAGAGCCTGGGTAAACATGTACAAAAACTACCTTTCTTGAGTCTCTTTCCTACCTCATTTAAAACATCCATACACCAAGCCCACTGTGTCTTTGGCTGGATTCTTCATCATTATCTATTTAGTAAACAGTTATGTATTGGCCTTGAACTAGATACCTCAGGGTACCAAAACTTAAAATATTAAAACAGCATTTCAAGACTGAATGTTCTAGTGTGGTTAAACAGCACTCCTGAAGCGCCCCAGGCTTCACGCATCATTGTGATGAGGACATGTCATATTCTGATACTGACATGTCAAGCTTAGGAGGTTTAGACAGGTACAGTTAAATCACATCGCAGCATTGAACTTCAGCTTCTAAAATTTTTATCTTGCTTGTACAGCGAGACAGGATGGCTGGCTTTACAAAGTTGACTGGCCACAAAAACAAAGGAGGGCGAGGGTCACTTACTAGGTCAAACAAAAATAAATGGGAGGGGCTGGGTAGTGAAGAAGACCTATATTGCTTTCTGCTCCCTATGTAGACTTGTGCATGACTATGTGGAGAAAGAGAGGGGCAGCAAAAGGGGAATTAGCAGCTCTGAGGATCAGCTGCTCGTCCCTCACCAACACACCCATTTCAATTTGGAGTTCCAGGCTGTCACAGACTACTAGGCTCACAGGCTGTTCCTTTCATTGGTGGAGACAGCTCCCATGGCAGGATAAATCCAACTTCAAACCACCTATGCAGCACACATAGCCATGCTGACCAGATCAAATTTGAAGTTTTAGTGCACGGCAGGCACCAGCAGACTCAATTAAGGTGAGTTGCTAAGCTAAATTTGCCCTGCCACCCCCTGGCAGCAGAAAGTTCTCCCTCTCACAAATTTCCCCTGTCAAAAAGCAGCACAAAAAGCCCTTCAAAGACTCCTGGATGCCAGGCAGGAGTAATCAGTGAGGAGAGCTGCAGGGGATTCATGCAGTGCTATTAGCTTCAGCAGTAAACCAAGACACTCAGTGATAAAATCAGTTATTCTGTGAGAAGTAGAGGAATGTGTGAGATACCTCCTCTTTCTTGCCTTCCACCAGAAGTCCTCAAAATACCCTTGAAAGAAGAGCAAGCCAAGGCATTGAGACCAGCAAGGGGATGTTAGCTATGGATGCCTCTGGAGCAAGAACCACACATTGACCAGATGAGCACTTTACATCCTACTCCGTAGTATTTAATCTTGTGCTGATGAATTTTGCTCTAACCAGAAAGAACCAGTTGAAAACAGAACTGGATGCTCTCGCCAAGACTTACGTCAGATATTCCTGTATCTTTGTTTCCCATCTCCAGTGAGCTCCCTGTATTACAAAATCCACTGGAAATATTTCCTGGCAGCATAAGAATCTGTAGTTATTGGGAAACAAGATATATTCTGCTGTGCTAGTGGGAAGTGCTAACAGTTCTGGACTTCTTTTTCAAGAACTTTTAACGTAAACAATAAGAACTATTCCAAAAAGCCAGAAGAACCTCCAAGTGAATTAAAGCAACAGAGCTTGTAGAAAAAACCTCATTTGAAGCAGTCACACTTTCTTTCAATCTGAAAAATTATGTATTGCTAATTCTTTAAATCAAGCCTTGGCAAAAATGTCCAGGTATTTTTCAAACTGAGGGAACATCTGACCAGCTTAGCAACAAAAAAATATAAAACTGTTTTCTAAATCACTGAAATTTTTACCATTAGCATAACTGAGACCAGAATATAAACACTTGAGTTTTGAAGGCTGGGCTAGAAGTGGGTGGGAACATTCCAACCACACAGGTCAGCTGATTCCTGTGATACAAAACCTCCCCAGCTCAAAATTTTACTGCAAGCTAAGAAGGGGGGAAAAAAAGCCACTTTAGAAGCTTTCGTCATAATTCTAAAGTATTTTAGAAGAGGTGGCTGAACCTGAGCCTTCTTCCTCACTATTCATTTATGTCATACCTGTCTCTTTGCCTGTGGTTCCAAAAGCAAGATATTGTTAAACTCCACATAAAATACAAATACACAAAAATCTCTGGGCTAAAGAAGTTGCTGGGGGTTGTCTGTTGGTTTAGTTTGGGGGTTTTGGAGCTTGTTTGTTTGTTTTCTGGAATCATGCTCTCCACAGACAGATAAAGATACAATTCCCACATTCTTTCAGGGTTGAAGTCAAAGTCTTGGAAGGTCAAAAGTCCTAGAGGCAAAGTATTAGACCATTCCATTGGACTGTTTTCCATTAATTTCCATGAATTTTTTGTTAATTACTTTCTCCTTTTAAACCAAAATTTAAACTCTGCATATTTCAGGAATATGACATTTTCAGGGTAGCAAGATCTATGGCTTAGGACTTCAGCAACTGTATTTCCTCTAAGGTTTACAGCTTTTAGCAAAAGGTCATCTTACTGAAACTCAACAATATGCTAATAGACCACAATGGCCAGTAACAAAACTCCTAGTCTGATAACACAGCCCTTTTTTTTTTCTTTCTAAAGTTTCAGTCAAAACACATTTCAGTCCCAGCACCAGATTCCCTTAAAGAATTAAAAAAGCAATTTTGTGGTTCAGACCTCAAACTCTGGTTGTTTGATGGCAATCAGAGGTCAACTCATTTTAAACTGCTTGATCATGTCATTTTACTTGACCATTTTTGCCTTAATTACAGATCACATTGGCTGTAGCACAGTATTCTATAAATACTTGAACAATCTGTTCAATAGAGTGATAAAGCTAAGCAATTTAAAAAATAAGTTGAGCTATGTCACCTTCTTGTCAACTAAGCTACTAATTTAACTATATGTAGAACTTATATAATGAACTGCTATGCTGAGCACTGAGTAGAATTTCTAGTTATTCGCTTTCAGTGCTCATTAAGGTGAGAGATGACAGGACTGGCCACGTGTTCCTCTACAGCTGGATATCACTGAGCTTATAACTAACCTGGCTAGAACGGAATTAAAAACACTTATCAGCATTTAAGGAACGGGGTATTTCAGCAGTAGGCTAGTCCTGCTTGCTCAAGCCCTCATGTTTTACTGTTACTACTGTAGATGATAGTAGAATTTTAATTATTACAACCATTTGCAAATAAAATTGCTAAAATTATTTCCCATGCCCCAGCTCTGTCCAGGCCACGATCTCCTTAAATCACCTTCCTGACCTCTCCACACCCTTATCCTTACATTCCAGGTTTTGGTGGCCAACTTCTACCTACTACACCACATCCTCATTACAAAAGTTAATTTTGAAGGACCTAAACTGTCTTTACCTGCCCTTTCTCATCTGTCACTCTCAGCCATGAGCTGTCAGAGAAGAGGTTTATTTTCAAAGGCTAAATTCCCACTGGCGTTGCAAATGGACCACAAGGAAGAACATTGCATCTCTGAAACCAGGAACCCTGGGAGACAGCTTACAACAGTTAGCAGGTGGCTGGAAAATCACTTTGCTAACAATATAGCCCTCTGCTTCAAAAACAGCTTTCTTTTCTTAGGATCTCTGCTCCAGTAGGTTTGTATTTTGGAGCCTTAACTATGAAATCCATGGAGGCAAAAGGTCCATCCAAAGCTTTTCCTCTGCTGGGATATTTACAAGGACTTCCTACAGTGCAAATGCTCTGCTGTCTATTAAGTTATGAATACCATCTAATTTTTTTTCTCTAAGGACTAGTAGACTTTTTCCCTGCCTAGCTGATTACCTGGTGCTCATAGGAAATTAATTCCCTAAAGCCAGTATTCCTCTGTTGATTTTTGAACTCTAGTTTCAAGGGTATTTAAGCAAGGGAGGGACTTAAGGAACCATACAGGCTGTAGGACTACGCAGATTTTGTTTCCATAGGAAATTAGGCTAAAAGATGACCAGTTTTAGTTTAGATGATTATACTGCAAAAGAAGAGTCTTGACATACAAATGTATTACTTGACAGAAGTCATTGTTCCCTTCTGAAGAGCTGTCCTTGTTGAGTTCTGTTTGCTCAGGGAAATGACATGGCTTAAGTGTTGATGCATACTTCATTTTTAAGGCGTTTTATTGCTAAGAGAGTACTTGTAAGTGCTAAAAGGTACTCTCCATATGGATTTCAAGGGATTAAATCAGGTCTGAGGAACCTTTTGGTTGCTGAGCACAGAATAGACCTCAAAACATTTGTCAGGCCACAGTAACACATTTCCTATTGCTAACCCATGCTAGTATGAAAAAAGGAATACAGCAACACACAACACAAAAAACTAGATCAGAGGCTGTAGAAAGCCCAAAGGCTTCAAATTGCCCAACACCCTTTTATTAACAAACAAACAAGAATTAAAAAAAAAAAAAAAAAAAAGGATGAAATACGCTTCTCAAGCCTTGTTCTCACAGATTTTCCTCTAAAAGGATTCCCCATCATTGGCCATGCCAAATAGCACCTTGCAAACAGAGTTTTACATTGCAGGAACCACAGCATGCAGAAAGTATGCAGGAGTCAAAGGATGCAGATTTATAATTCCTCTTTATAATCCCTATTGAAATATTACCATCCAGTAAATCAGTGCAAATTATGGACCAGGATACATTTAACAGTCTAAGCGTTTCTGCTTCCTTAGTAATACATGGTCAAAATTGCTCTTGTAAAAGAATGAACACCTTCAGGATTTAGCTATCTTCTTAGCACACTTTGAAAAGCTTGAAAAAAACCTCATGCTAGTAGAAATAAGAGAACAACTTCCTGGCTTGCTTTTAAGCTCTAAAAAAGTGGACTTCTTTGTAAAACACAGTTATGAATTTTTCTATCAGAGGCAGCTAGGAACTGGAGTTTCCATGTTCCATTTTAAAAGACACTTTTGCCCTTACAATAAAGAAATTCTTACAAACCTCTTCTTTCCATCCAGTTTTCAAAAGGATGACATGAAGAAATTGCTGGAGCTAAGGAAGTTCTTCCACTATTTATTTAGTGCAGGGGAAAAGAACTGGTTGCAGCTTGCCCTTAAGTCCTTCTCTACCACGAAATAGTTTTCTTTCTGCTCTCAACTATCTGCTGGCTTTTCACAGAATTCCCAATACTGATTGAAAATGAACATTTTAAAAGGCCAAGTCACCCCACAGCTGACACAGCAGTGGTACACACACATCCTGCAGGAGAGAAAAGCCTGTATTTAATAGGACTTCCTCACACATCTTCCACCTCTGTGTCCCCAACAGCAGAAGTTTCCTCCAGCATTCCGATGCACGCTCAGCCAAGAGAGCGTGAGCCTGCACACACAGTCTGGCCTGGGTTCCCTGGCTCAGTGCAGAGCTGCAACAGCCCACCCTTTCCAAGACAAGAACCTTTTCCTGCTGCCAGTAACTTAAAAAGTCATGTCATTCAAATAGTTTAAATCTGTCCTGAGAAATCAGAGTCAAATCACATGCCTGATGGGAGCTGTTAAGGCTGCACAAAATGGGATTTTTTCATTCCCTCCATCTGAAAAAAAGGAAAAAATAGAATTCCCAGGAAATTGCATTAAGCCTATTGAGAGATTAAGATTTATTTTATAAAAGTTAAGCACTTGCAAGATAAGGAATACTAAAATTAGGTGGTCCATATGACTTCAAATCTGCTTTCTACTTAAGCGTAACATAAACTGCCCTTAATTATATTATTACTTTTCTCTGCACAAGCCCTGCATCCTGCAGTATATGGGGGGGCACCACAACTCAGGGAAAGAGGCATCTATTCCAAGAATACCTTTTCATCTCTCCATTCTGGTTTCTACCTCTGATGCATTTACTGCAAGGAGTGCTGAATTGCTTTGACATCTATTGCCAGAGTATATGCATGCCCCAAAATTACTAGGGATGTTCCCCCACAGGGAGGTGGACAATGCTGTTTTTCCCATTTTATAGGCAGCAGAGACCCTGAGTAAGTTCTGGGTCATAAGTTAAAGCCTCTTGTCTCCTGGCCACATGCTCCACCTTCCAGATCTGTATATGTAATTACTGCTTGGTTGATTCAATCTACACTGTAAGAGCTTAGGAAAGGTGTCATTGAGGCCCTGTATGTTCCATGCTGAGCAGTCAGACTTGTGATTGAGTTTTCTTACGTATTATTTATTGTCATGTGTTAGCCATGTCTTTTCTCTCCTTGCAGTAACAAGTGTTATTGCCAACTTTCAACTGTTAGAGCTACTAAGGCAATGATAATTGCTTGGCAGATAATTACCTGATACTGTGCCTTAGTTTATTTCCAGAAAACAGTTCATGCTGTGATCTAGAAGAAGGGGGGTGAGGGCAAAATCCCATGAGGAAAAAAAATATTGCATGATCAGGGAGCTAAAGAAATCACATATGTGCCAGGCAACACCAGCAAGTAACAGTTTGAATGAGTAGCTTAAAATTCCAGCATTTTCTAAAAGTTGAGTGTTGGCATGTGAGACTGCAATGGTCTTACAGGAGCCTGTTATGTGCTCGGAGTCCTAAGGGTTCTTTAGTTAAAGCAGTTTTAAGGAAAGTTGTTTATAGGAAAGCAGCACAAAATAACATAATCTTATTGTTTCCTATCTTCTCTGACTTCCCTTATCTCACTTTTTCAAAATGGCAATCCATCCCTCAGAAAATATTCTTTTTCTACCTTGGATCCTTTTCACATAACTGAAATTTCTATTACAGCTTCAACTCTGAATTTGCAACGAATGAAGGAACAGGTTGTGAAAGTTGCAATAAGAGAAGCAATTTATGTGCCACGAATATTAGCTTTTCTACACTGTCGCAGTGAGTGTGATAAGAAGTAGGTGCCCATGTACTGTATGCACAGAATGAAACCTTTCCTTAGCAAACAGAAACTGAAATGTTTGCCCAAAGGATCAAAGATTCACACTGCAAAAGACTAATATTAGAGAGCAAGATAACCAATTAGTGTTTCCAGGCCATGTGCAGAACTGTGTATTATATTTAACTCAGGTACAAATTTCATCCTTTGCCCTCTATAAACTCCCACGGCAACACAGACTCTGTGAGCATAGGAGAAGTGAGCAATTTCTAACAAGATCTATGTGTGAAAGCACAGGCAAATTCATATATAGTTCATCACCAAAGAATTTGCCATTAATACAGGAATCATGTTTCTATTCTAATTCTTACCATTCTTCAGTATGCTTACATGCAGTTAAGAGAAAGTCAAATTGTGGACCCTTAGCAGTGGTTTCTGACCACTCAGCCTGGTTAAATCAGAGAAACCCTTTGAAGAATGAAGTATGAATCAAAGTCAGGTTTGGCTTTTGCAACTTGATCCTATACATAGTAAACTGGAAGGTGAGGTACCATAATGTCTTAAAATATCACCACAGATTGTTTCCATCCCTTCCAGGATTTCCAGGCTCATCTTATCATCTCTGCTTGCTAAATACATTCAGTGAACAGTTATGTAATAAATATGGTAACATCTGGAAGCCTACAACATTCAGCACTGTTTAGTTAACATTTAAAAGTGTGGGCTGTATAAAATTCAGGTAGGAGAGCACTGATCCATCACCAAGGATCAGGAAAAGGAGAGGGTTGTGTGGACACTGACGCCTTTCCAGCATATCATTATTTTCATCATTCTAAATCATAATTACAGCTTCCTAATTAATTTCATTCTTCAGAGTATATCCATCCCATTCTTTTGGCTTCTCAAGCCCTTTTTTTTCCCCCCTTCTTTTCTCCTTTCCAGAAAAGGCAAGGTCCACAGTTGGCCTAACACACTCATACCATCCCCTTTCTAATAATGCCCCTTACATTAGTGCCAAACAGTCAGGATTTTCTAAAGCACTGAAGTAATTCTGCAATACCCTCACTGCTGTGGAAACTGCTGAGCAAAACCCTCACACAATGGGTCTCCCTGGCATTCTTTAACCCTGTTGGTGATGATAAAGTCTCATAAATCTAGGCAAATCTTTAATTATACCTTAGGAGCACTCTGATATTATAACTATGAAGTAGTAATAAAGAATATGCTGACAATTAGCTCCAGTAAGTCTACACTTTATTGAAGAGGGGGAATTGCTTCTAGGGTTAAACCAGAGTTGTGTCATGGGTTCTTGTTGCTATTTTTGCTTTGCCTTCGCTAAGCCAATTTTTATGGGTTAGCATATATGCATAGAGAACACAACACCTGCACTTCTCATTTTTTTTGGCAAGTGTTTATCTCCTCTCTTTTTTCTTTTCTCTAGAACATTTAGAGTTCTTGGTACTGGAAAGCCATTTTGGCTCTGGCAAAACTAAAGATATAGCTGCATTTTTGCCACGTATGGCTCTTTCCAGTGGCAGCTCTTTTTCGCTCCAGCTCTGGTTGAAAATTAGCAAAGGTAGACCTCTTACTGTGGTTTTGGAGTTCTGGTGATAGTGGCAGAAAATCAGAACATGCCTGACTGGAGGATATATCTTTGCTTTTAAATGTCGGTGTTATATTTGCATGTATTTTCTACTAGTGTATGCAAGTTATTTATATTTTAAACCAAAGCATACATTTTAACTTGTGTGAATAATGCTGAAAAAAATAGTAATTTCTCTTACTTTGCTAATTAAATCATCTTGAAAAATGGTGTAGGTACTAAGTGACAGGATTAACAAGGGCACTTTGCAGGATTCTGATGTTTTCTTGATTAGACTGGGAGTATTTCATACAGAAATAGTATTTGATGAAGTAGTTTTAGCAAAGTGAATGAATGCATGAGCCTAGTTTATCTCAGGATCTTCATAAAGAAGCCATCTTAGCTGTCAAAGAAGTCCAGCCAAGAGTGAAAATGACCTTAGACCACAGCTAAGCAAAAGGTCACCTGAAAAGAATAGTGAGAAACATTATTCTTAGTGCTGATCCTTTGGGTTAGCCAGTGTTATTCCCAACAAATGTAATGCATTGTACTGAACTTTAATAGGTCAGTACTACAGGAAAACTCGGTCTAAACCCCACACAATTGTTGTCATTTTTCCTTTTATTTCTTTTCTGTGAGAAATGATGACTTTCTTATTAATAGAGAGCTTGCTGAAAATATTGTGTGAAAGGGACTATATTTTAAATAGTTGCATGTCAAGATGACTTTCTTGAAATAGTGAGATGGTCAAAATGCTTCTACTGGCAAGAGCCACACAAATTCTTTTAGCCTCTTCCAAATGTGATTCCTAAACCTTTCTATTTTTAAGCTAGAAGAAATAATAAAAGCGTCAAAATGTTTACACATAGTGCCTACCACCTGAGGTCTGAGACTGCTCTGTCAATACCCTATTAATTGCATTATAAATTTCATAGAGCTGGAAAGTATAAAAATTCCCATTTTACAGATGGGGAAATGGGAATATTAAGAATTCATGCACTCAGTCACACAGGAACTAGAAAGAAAGAGGGCTAGAATGAAGATCTCCAATTGCCCAACCGCAGAGCTCATTAGACAGAAGTCAAGCAAAGAAAAATATTGCATTTGTGATTTCAGTCTTCTAGATATGAAATAGTTGAGTACTAACACAATAGCAACACGTTTCGGTGGATTGCTCCAGGAGGATGGCAATTTAGAGCAAGTTACAGTAACTCTCTGGCCAAAAGCAACACAAATAGACTTTTACAAAAATAAATTGCAAACTAACAAATGGTAACAAATATTTTTTTTTCCCATTGAAATATTAAAAAAGGAAGGCAAACAAAAGCCAGAGAGGATTATTAAAAAGCTACCCTATCTTCATAAAAATTCAGTGTTGGTAAATGCAATAGCCTGGATTTAGTTTGCATATGTTATATTAATCCTGGTCAGACTTAAAATAGAATATGGAGAGTGTAAAGAGATCACATTCAAAGCATTCTCCTTGGGATTTTTAAAATTACAAAATCCAAAATCACTCACAGAGAAAGAACTGGGAAAGGTGATATCCACTGACTGTAACCTGTCTGACAGATGCCATTCAGGCACTGAATTTGATTTGGTTTCACTTGCAAGGCCACGTGTATCACTTACATTTAAGCAGATCCATTTGCTTCAAAGGCAGCACGATTTATCCCGTACTCTGGTCAGGTTGCCTCCCATTCACACTCTGACTATGGTCACCTCTCTGTCTGCACATCTCACGCAGAAATCCATTCCAGTTACGTAAAACAAATTCAGTCTGTAATAAAAAAAAAAGGGAAAAAAAATGCATTGCAGTATTGAAATCGCAAAACACCTTGCGAAAATTCACAAAATGAGTTTTAGAAACACCCTCAGAAACTACTTGCTTCATAAATGTTTTCAAATACTTTTTTTTTTCCCATGTGGCTTCCACCCAGAAAGAGAACAGTTTCTCTGGGAAAACATTCTTTTGACAAAACATGAAATCAGAATTTTGTCTTTTCAAACTAAGTTGCAGAAAAATTAATCACCCTAAAAAGTAAATCTTAAATGGAAAAAAAAAATAAATTAAAAAAAGGCAAAACCAACCAAACTTCTTCCACTAGAAAATTGTTTGTAGTTCCTTAACCCAAACCCAACCCCACACATCATTTACCTAAATAACTGCACACAGCACCAGTAGCCAATATCCTGTCAGTTAAAGTTCTTTTCAAACTTATTTCCTTACTTCCTGTGTGATTTCACATTGTTTTTATTCCCTTCTTAACTATAGTTCTGGGAGCAGTTTATTGATTATGACTCATGGCTTGAAATTACACACAGATTTGGAAATCCACAACTTTCTCCACTTTTGACAAGTGAATTCAAGCTGTATCAAAGTTTTAGAAAGCTCAAGCTGTGTCAAACTTTGGACACAGAGGCTGCCTCCCAAAGCTTAACTACCCATAAGTTACTTAAAAAATTCAGAGTTCAGTAGACCAGAAGTGTAAAGATATTTTCTTTTCTTCTTTTTATCTTACTATACATTTTTTTTCCCCAACAGTGTTTGAACTCACATTATCAGCTTATTCACTCTTAATCTTTTTTTTTCTTTTAATATATTTACTAATATATCATGTTTCCTAGGGTAGTTTTGAACAGCTTTACGTCCAGCTCCATTTTGGATGAATTTCAGCATAGAACAAACACTGCTTGTGTGATCTGGGCTTTGGAAAGTTATTTCCTAACCAGAGTAGGAATAAATGAATGTCTACAATTTAAGACTTTTATGAGTCTGCAATTTCAACCCAGCTAACAAGGCTCAGCTACAGTCCCTACTCAGCACTTGGTTTCTGCTTGATCACCCACAGATTTGGGATAGGACGAGACTTTTTTGCAGTTCAGTGGGCTTGGTTTGGTTTTCCACTTCCCTCTGTTAAAACACACCCTGCCCACATCTCATGGGAGGATAAAGATATTAACACTGGTATTATTGCAGGTATTAAAACTCTCACACAAGTTTGATTGGTGTCTCCTGCTTACATTCCCAGGATTATTGGAAATCCCAGATCTTGTACCAGGAAAGAGTTTCCCCAAGTGAAACAAGAAAGAACTTGGGGCTAGCAGAAGTTACCCTTTTCTGCACTGGGAGGTTATGAGGTCCTTCATAGGATTGCCTTTCTTATCTTCTAGTGTTTCACAAAGTTCTGCCCTGTAATATTTCCACTTTTTAAAACTGTGACACTATTCTGATGGCAAAGGCTTCATAATTATTTTAGAGGTATGCTTATAAAATAGATGTGTCTATACTTGTTGGCAAGTGCTTTGTGGTCTTTGGGAATGAAGAGGTGCTTGGACAGGATGTTGCTTAGTCCCTCCCCGTTCAATATTTCTGTCCAAAGGATTCCCACTAGCAGATCACCTGCCCCATCTCACACAGGATCTTCTCCTCAACTGGTTACTGCAATCATCACAGCAGTGATTCCTGGTGTCCACAGTGGCACTTAAAACACACACTCATCCTCAACTAAAAGTGTAGAAATCCTTCTCCAGGCTGCCAGCACAATAAATAGCTAATCCTCAAAGTGAAACAGCAATTACAGTGGCAGAAGGTAAGGTACAACACAGTGGTGTAACAAAGCGAGCAGGTTTTCTTTCTTGAACACTTACATTCTAGGAAGTTCAATACCTAAACTTTGTCCGCATGTGCTCTTTGGAAGTGAAGCCCCTATTCTTCTAATTCTGAGTCTCATATTGACAGGTTGTCACCTTTCAACTGCTTTCCAATCCACCAGACCAGAGCTTTCAAAGAGAGTGTTTTGTGTGGGTGCTAAACACACATTCCCAGGGCTCCAAATCGATCTAATGATCCAAAAGCACAGGTATGCCAGATTTTGGACAGTTGGTTGAAAGACTTGCCTGTTTTTTGCCCTGACCCTCTCAGATGTGTTCAGTGTCTGTGGTTTAAATACAAGATCAAGACAGACTCACAAGAAGGAACTATTAATGCAGTCTTTAAAAAAGATTTTATCTATTACATTGAAAGCTAAAATTGAAAGTTAAATTAAAAGCAACAATGCCAATGATAAAAAAATATGTTGATAGAAATGTTAAATAGGACAATTTTACTGTAGGCAAGTGGTTTCCAACTTCAATTGAATTCCTAATTAAAGCCATGACTGCTATTTATTGTGCAATATGCTTATTTGGTGCTGCAGCATCTGCTGCTTGAAAGCGGCATTCACCCTCCTCTCCTGGGTTAATTTAAGTTCACCCGCCTCCCCTCAGTTCAGCGCTTGCACAGACTCTCACAGAATGGGAATTCAGCACATTGCAGAGATTTAGTACCCATTCTAAAGCCCAAATCTTCTTTAATAAACACATTCTAAATACTAAAAAGCTTGTTTAAAAGTGGCAGGGGCTGCTCGCAGAACACCAAGGTGTCCCCGTGCGTGCCATTTGCTCCGATGTGCCTAGCAAGTGTCCACAGTTTGAAGTTCCCTGGGAGGAGATCTGGATGATTAAGGGGAGAAACCTCCCTTTGCAACCCACAGTTCCCACCCCACAAGCGCAGCCACCCTGAAAATAAAAGGCAGGGCAAAGAGTTCCTTCTTTGCTCCTTCAGCAGCCTCAGGCACTGTGATTTATCACCACCGTGGCTTCTCTCCCGAGGAATCCTTTTGGAGCAGTACCACAGGACCCAGGCAGAGCTGAGGGCTGCCAGGCTGGTGCTCCACACACACAGCGCAGGATCTTCTCTTTTCTCTACGTTTCTTTTGGAATTTAAATGAACGGACAAACAATTGTGGGGTAAATCTGGGGTCAGCACGGGAGACTTATTTGCCCACAGCTCCATACGGATGGAGGAGGGGGCCACAAAGGGGAAGGCACTGCACACAGCAGTCCCTCCCTCCAGAAGAGCATCCTTGCCCTCACCACACATGGCAGCTGCTGAAGAAACTTGGCAAAGACACCTCAGAGCTGTGCCCCCAGACTGACTGAGCACAGACACCCCTTCCTCCTCCAAGACCTCAGGCTCTCGGGGAAAGACTGAGAAGCTAAACCCATAAAGCCAGGTGAGCAAATACTTTTCTGCTGTTGCAAGAAGGATGCAAACATTTGTGCCAAAAAACCAGGAGTTTTGTGATGTGCTCAGACAGGTGCTCAACAGGCCTATAGTTCCATGTGGAAGGAGGTGGAGGGTGAGGAGACCAGTTTGGTTAAAGTCTCCCATGAAGATGCTTCATAGACAACTGGCAAGTCAGACCCACTTCACTCACTAAAGGTAGAGGAATCAAGAAAGCATCACAAAAATCAGAATGAAGGCTGGAAATATGCCTAGGTATTTTCCAGAAAAGCATCTAAAGCAAAGGTGTTCCTCTGAACCAATTCACACGCGCTTAAACATCCCAAGGCTGTGCTGAAGAGAGTGCCAGCACTGAACTGGCAGCTGGTTGGGGCCATCAGAGGGCTGGAGGAGGCCAGAGAAGATACCAATCCAACCCTGTTCTTTCTCTCTCAAGTCATGATCTTTCTCTCTCCAGGTGTTTTTCCAGCAGCACACATCCCAGCAGGGCTGAGGGTTCAGCCTTCGTTACCTGCACCCCAGTTACCCTGCCACGGCAGGCAGGGACAGACACAGTGCTGAATCAACACTCCTCCTGTGCAGTCAAACCTCTGCATCTCCCTCAACATGGTAATTCTGGTACTGGATTTTTTGTTCTTTTTTTTTCCCCAGGACTTATGTCAAGCATCTAGTTGTTCACATGACAGCGGGGAGGTCCATTTGGCTGCTCTGTCCAGGGCTGGCTGTACCAGGGCCAACCAGGAAACAGATCAAACACTTGAAAACCTTTGCACAACGATGATACTATTGCCAAGCACAGCAGAATGAGACTGAAACATTAAGGAGTTGTTGGTGACTGTTTGGGGGAGGGAGAGAATTATACATTAAAATATAAGAATTCTCTTCCAGCATAGTTTAAATTGCTTCACAATACTGATTTAAATAACAGAATATTATAGCTTGCTTAACTAAACATTATATTTCTAAATCCATTTTCAATTGTTTTCCTTCAATTTAAACATTTTGAGTAATTTTATTGCTATTCATACCTTCTTGATTTTTTTTTTATTAGAAATTAAAATGCATATTTTTAATCTAGGTTACAGAGTGCTGGCAAATTTAACTCTTCCAGATCTGCAGACTGAGAACAGAAGAGCTATCAATGGCAGAAACACGGTGCCTGTCTATTAGATTAAAATATTTCTATTAAAAGGCACTTTTGGCAATAATGACAGTTAAGAGAAGAAAGAATTCACAGAATGAACAAAGGAGGTGGAAGGAAGGAAGGAGGGAAGACAGAGGGACAAAGCTAGAATAAAGCAACGCAAAGGGTATAAGGTACAACTTCGAGATTAACATTCCATTTTCCTCATTCATATGCCCTCTTTACATTTTAGGAGTTGTCTCCTTACTCCCCTTTTGGAAGGAAAAATAAAGCAAAATCCCCAGAAGTTTTAAAAAATAAAGAACTGATCCAACTGTGACTAAAGAAGTATTGTTTAGACTGTGCAATAACAGCGAGTTGTAAATACACTTTTGCAGCAAGACAGGCACCCAGAGTTCTTCCCATATAGCGCGGTAATTCCCATCAATGCTGAGAGACAGCCAGTCTTGGCTGGAGCCAAACTGCACGTCATTTGAAAACCCCTCTTTCAGCTTAACACCTCCCACATTTCCTTTCCCCCAGCCACCCTTCATTCCTGCTCTGGAAGGCTTCTCCCTCATGGCATGAGTCCACACCACCGCCCTTCATAAAGTGGGATTCCCCTCTGAGTACTTGGATAAAAATGGTATAACTGGCCCCACCACGTTTATACCTGAATATTTCTAATTTCCCTAAGTCAGCAGGGGACATTCAGAGACCACTAAGTGCTGGTAACCACATCAAAACATTAATTAACACAACTATATTCCCACACAAATAAAACATTAATATGGTAATTTCTAGCCTATAACCAGCTGGTATCTTTTCCCCAGCTATATAGATAGTAGGATTAACAGTGCAAAGCAAGTATTATAACAAAGTCAAATTAATATCACCTTTTCCCAGTTTTATAATTCTGAATCAAACAATAAATTATAGAAGTCCTTTAGAAACCATCCCTCATGAAATACTTCTCCTGGATCCACGCTCAAGGCATAAATCCCTTTCCACTGAGTTCTCCTGGTTTCTATGTGTTTCCAGGCTACTCAGTGGCGGGAGCTCAGCCCAGACAACTGTGATTGTCAAATGGTCCAATAAAAAAACAAGCCAGAAGAGTTTTTGTGCAGGAGTGATACTTGGTTCATACTTAGAAATTGGGTTTTCTTTTTCTTTTTTTTTTTTTAAACATCTCAGGCTCAAGCTACAGTTGTCAAAAAACACAAAAGTATATTTCTCTTCACTCTGCACTAATTTTGGCATTGCCTTCAATGATAAATGCATTTCATGAACGTTAACACATTATACATACATAATTTGAAAGAACTACAGGGAAAACAAGCAGCAAAAATATGAGCAATGTCAGTTAATGAAAAGCTCACATTTTCAAACTAGTGTTTGGCTAATTAAAATTGAATTAAGTGACTACAACATTAACTATATCAACTATTTAGCATAAAAAGTTGTTAAATATATCATATTGCATGTAAGAAGATCCTTACAATCTTTAATTGTAAGAAATAGTCATGTACTATTTAATTGCACAACTTGGTGGGACATAAAATTCAGTTACATGAATTATATTTAGTAAAATATTTTAAAACATGTTGTTTTTAAGATTGTAGAATTTTATGGATAGTGTAATAGAACTGAAGCACACTCTTAATTACATAATCATTTCCATTTTCAAAGTCCAGCTCACGGCTTAACTGGTCTTGTTTTACAGTCTAAGGTAAGAAAAGACATCAAGTGCTTTGAATTCACTGACTAAGAAATAATTTTGAATCATTTTTCCACAAAATTTTCATCAAGTTAATCCAGTATCAGACCATACAGTGTCCTCCAATTATTCATGGAATGAGTATCCCTCATGATCATAAATACACAGAAACTTTCAACAACCCTTTAAGCTGATATTAACCTTACCTTTTAGAAAGGACTAGAACAAAGCCTGACAAACCTGAATATGCCCAATGGGGATTTTTTTTTTCATACAGTTACTGTCATCAAACTTCTGACATGGAGAAATCTGAATCCATCTTTGTTTTCTTTCATCCATTAGAGATTGTGTTATTTCTTCATCTATGATGATCTTCTGTTTTCAGAATTAGAAGGGTTTCATATCCTCTTCACCTCCCAGCATATACAGGCAGTTATTAACTTTTCCAAGCAGCCCATGCTACCTGTTGCTATATGCGTGAGTATACATATATACACACCCACACATAAACACTATCACCAGTCAGAACATGGATTAAGGCAGAGAATTACACAGCAAAAAAAAAGGCTGGTAATACTCAACATTCATTAAAATAATTAATTTTAAATGTGTTCTGCACCCTCCTTACATTATGAGTCAGCAATGGCCAGACTCCTGGTGTCGCACACATGGAGGAAGTTCAGAAGCACAGCCGCAGTAACACTGAGGAGCTCCAGCTGCTCTTTGAGGATCCCCCAGGCCCTCATCTCAGCTGCACTTGTTTGCCTGGTTTCACACAATACCACCTGTCCTCCCTCATTATCAATCAGGAGTTTGTCTACCAACTTAAAGGGGCACTGCCTGAATGATACAAGATGATGGAGTAAGAAACATGTTTTCCACAGCCAGGACAATAAACACAATCCCTGAAATTAAATCTCTCTAAATTAGAAATTTCCAACACTTTTTTTTTTTTTTAATATGAGCCTAAGTAGTAGCTCATTGCTTGCTCTACACACACCACTTGGATGTAACTCATCTATCACTAACTCATTTGAAAGCCACATTTTATGAAGCCTTCAGCTAAACTGCAGTTAATCATCTGGGCATGGCCCAGAGAACGTATCAGTGATTGCAAGGAAATGAAAAAGCAGCAGAGAAAAAGCAGATGAACGAAAGAGTAAAGCTTCTCTTCGGTATCTTTGTACAGAAATTCACAAGCAAGAAGATGCCACTCTGCCAGTGGTGCACCCAGCACAGGCAGAGAAGCTCCATGGGTGCCCAGGGCCCTGCCAAAGCTCTGTATAACATCAGGCACCTTTCATGGATACCCAATTCCAGACCCATTTTTGGGTATCCCTTTGTCACCAGCACAGCTACTAACTCAAGTAGTGATGCTCAAGGTTATAAAATAACAGCATACATTTAATTATCCATACCACTGTGCACTGAGGCCACAGCTCCCCAACCCACCCTCCATCTCAGTGTGCACAAAGCCCTCGCTCATTGTAACAGCCACGTGTTTAGACTCAACCTCTCGAGAGGTTAAATAGCACAATTAAGGAACCAGAATACAGGGTTTACATACACTCCATACAACCCATAAACAAGAAAGGAAATAATTAAAAAGAGAAAAAAAAAATAGAACCAAAACAAAACCAGAAAAGAAACTTAACTACAATGCACATACATAGTCCTTACTTCAGCCTCAACAGCTGCGTTACCAGGGATCAGTTCACAGAACCCATTTTGAGTTCCCAAGCTCTCTTTCTTTCCTTGGAAACATCTAGCCAGATCAACTGATGCTACTCAGGCAACTCCCACTGCTGTAATTCTGTACAACCTCCTTTGGGTTGAGGTTTTGGGGTTTTTCTCAGCTTTAAAGCCTTTCTAATTGTCAGTTTCACCCATCTCAATTTCCCCTGACTGTCTTGTTAAAATCAAAAAATACACATTGTTAGCAGAATAACACATGCTGTCCTCACACAAATAAAATTCAACTATCAAAAACAAGTGGTCTTTGTATCACTTGTTGGACCCATTCTACCTTAATTAATCAAAGCTTTGATTCCATGTTTCATATCAGTTTCCAAGTTTCGTAAGGAACACAGATATATGAAAGCAAATTACAAGGCCAACTGATACATTTTATTGCCATCCTTTGTAGACAGGGTGATCCACTGGATGATAATGCTGGTTTAAAGTGCTGTTTTGTGATCATCCTCATTTACTTAACACTCATTCTTTCATTAATATTTATCATGTCTGATGAGAATTGATATAAACAAGTATAATCAAGATTATTTTAGCATCCTTATTACACAAACTCTTTTGGGTAATTTTATTAAAGAGAATAACATGGTCGTATATTTATTCAGAACTACAAGTATCCCACAGGCCAGTCATCTTGCTGACAACTTTACTAGTTTTATAGCTATAGCTACATTTCAGCAGCAATGGAGAGTCCAGTGGACTGGAGACGTGAGAGGAGAGGTTGAGGGTATAAATTTGTTTACCCTGGAAAAGGGGGGGGTTAGGGAGAATCTAATTGCTGTCTTATACTAACTAAGGCAGGCTTATAGGAGGGACTTTTCTCAGAGATGCACAGCAAAAGAACAAAAAGCAACGGTCACAAGTTGCAGGAGAGGATATCCAAATGGACTAAAATGAAAAAAAAAGTCACAGCAACACTATTTACACACTGGGACAGTTTTCCTAGAGAAGATGCAGAACCTTCATCCACAGAGATTTATATTTTTTGTCTGCATAGGCAGACAGACTCTGAGCAACCTGCTCTAATTTTCACTATGGCCCTGCATGGAACAAGGGGTTGGAATTCCCAGCCCCACAGATCCCTCCCAGCCTAAGTGATCTGATTCCAGTGCATGTGTAAAACAAGGCAGGAGAGCATCTGCACACCTTCTGCTTTGCATGGGATAAATCCAAGCAGCCACCCCAGAGGCAATGCCTCCTAAAGCACTTCTTTTCTTAGACAAAATAGCTGCCAGTGTTAAATATGCTACACAGGAGAAAAGGCTTGAAAAGGATCACAAAAAAATAGAAAAACTTGTTTAGTATTGGCCCCTGCCATGCGTACTTTAACAAATGAAATACAACCAGAGTTTAGGTCAATCTGAAAGAGCTCTGCCTAGCTGAGAGAAAAGTTCAGGCTCCTCCAAGGCTCTTGGATGCAAAGCCATGTTGGTAGCAAATGGCAGGAAAGGAACAGGACCCCGTGCTTTGAGTGTCTGTTTGTATCCAGGTTAACTCCTGGCTCTCAAACAGAAAGAAACACACTGCAACATAGATCAGAGCAGGTACTTATGCTAAAAATCACCCTGCAATGGGAGCTAGGGACATTTAAGTTGTCAAGTGAAGACAGAAGACACACATTAGGAGACTGCAACCCAGAATAACTAGACTCTCCCTTTACCTCTGAGGGTAATGGCATTAGGAACCCTTACAGCACTTTACCAGTTACCAGTCATTGCTATCTCTAAGGAAGAGCTGTTCCTTTCACTTGAATTACTAGGAAGTTTGCAAGCCAGACCTTACATGGTAGAAATCTTTCCTAAAATTTGAATGAAGAAATGGTTGAAAAATGAGTGGCAGCATTTGCAACATTTTGTTTTACCACTGGGTTTTTTCCCCCCCTCTCTTTTTGAAACCGAAATATAAAAATTAATAGCAGAAGATAAACTGCTTTCCCTTGTCAGACAAAGTTTATGAGTTATGTTTGTCACAAATGAAGCAAAGACTTGATGAGAAGCCCTTGCACACAAAAGCTTCAAGAAAATGATAAATATTTTTTTTTATTAAATCTTTGATAGGAGAAGTTTGCAAACTCATTTACTGCCAAAAAAAAAAAAAGGGGGGGGGGGGAAGATAGAAAAAATTTGGTTCTCTTATATTATGAAAAAGTGCAAACACAAAAAAAGTCATCTTCCATGATTACATAATGATATATTCCTTTTAAATGAATATTGCAAGCCAAGAAAGGGGAAAAGGTCAGCAAGATGACTAAAGATGTTAGCAAGAATTTCAGTATCACTACTGCTTATTACTGCTTATCATTAACATCAGTATTACTTACTACCCACCACAATTAGGAAGTCTGAGCTGGTACTTCAGAAGAATCTATATAACTCTATTCTACAGCATATAAAAGAAATAAGACTTCACCACCCTCTCTATGCCAACGCTAGTGACATTATACAAACAGCTAAGCTGTGCCAAGGCTGCAACAGAAGATGTTGAGCTGGAAAAGTTGCACTCTCTCCTGCTAGGAGCTTTGTCAGTGCTGTACTACCAGCTGGCATGACTTCTGGAGCAAGACAGATACTGAGTTTTTATAGATTCTCTTCTTCATACCCTGCAGGGTGGTGCCCATTCCTGTGCCACTTCCATGATGCGAAGGCTGACTTACATACCATAGAAACAAAGCCCTCCTCAGTCATGCTGGATATGTCTATGGTGAGGACCCAAGAGGTAGATCTTCCTGATGCTTCTGGCATGGAGCACCAGGGTTTGCTATCTTGCTCTGATGGAATTGTCACTGCTGCAAATCCCAATTTAAAATCCTATGCTTTGGGCTCAAATACCCAGTCTTGACACTGAGCCTGTGTAGAACACAGATTTTAAAAACTTGGATAGAATGCCTGTAATTTATATGATGCTTTCTTCTATGTGCAAGACTGAAGCAGCATTTAGTTATTTTCATAAAGTAATTTCAGTTTCTTACATAAATAGCAGTGTCATCATGTATAACCAGTTATTGGTATTAATATAGTATTCTACTTCTACACAACTACCAAGTAACTCTTACACATCTTTGTCATCTAATCCACATCTATTTCTCCTCTACGTCAGTATTTTCCCTTTGAGTGTTCAAAATATGCCTCCAGAACAACAGGGGGTGACAGAATTCTTAAACCAATTTCTGCGATTTGGAAGTGAATAACAAGGGTATGAAAGCTGTAATTAGCTTTGGTAATGTGCCTGTAAATCAGGCAACCATACAACTGCAGTTAGGTCTTCTGAGATATGAGGTTTGGTGCAAAGGAAATCATTTTAGTTTCTTTTAGTCTTCACAGTCACTAAAGCACAGCCTGCTGAGGTGTTTAGTCCTCTCTGTTCCGCATCAGGATAATGACTTGGATTTTCTGATATTCTAATGATTGCTTCCACTAGTGTGACCCTCCCATCCCCAGCTACAGACAAGGCTTTAGGACACAGCCTTTTAATCACAGTGCCCTCCAGCACAGGCAATTGCCAACTTTCATGTCCAAGAACAAGATAGGATCTGTGGACCAGAAGGCAGCTGTTTGGCTCTAAGATCTGACTAGGACTGAGTGACCTTGGAGCTTACAGAAGCTTACAAAATGTACATATTGCCATATCTAGCTCAGGATTTGACTATCTGCATGAGCTGATGAGGTTAATGTTATCAGAAATTCCATATCATGGCATAAGACAGAGCTCCACTTTCAGCTTTTCAAGTATTGCCATATAGCTTAGGAGATATGACTTTATTGCCATTCAACTTTGTCTTCTATTAAGAACCAAAATTTTATAAGTCAAAAAGCCATGACAAATAGTAGAGTAATATTTGAGATGTCTTTGAATAGGGCTCTCTGCATTCAAAACCACTTAAGTATCTACTTCTTTGTTACTCCTCCTGGAATATAGCCCAGATTTTTCTCAGCATTGCTCCTAAATTCCAGACTATGCCGGAGAACGGAGAAGGCTGGCTGAGGAAACTGCAACCATTTCAGAGGAATCAGACACAACCTTGCCTTTTAAAGCAGTTTATCCTAATGTATTTAGACAACTGCCAGGTCAGGTGCAGGCCCACACAGTTTTACATTGTTTCTCAGAGAAGAAATTCAGTCAGAGGTTTTTCTCTGAGGAACTGACTGCAACTCACTCAACGCCTGTTTGGAATACAAGAAGATAAAAACATTTGTTTAGTGTTTACAAGAGAAAAATTGCAAGAGAACTTTGTTATTAAAGAAAACTACAAGTATTTGCGGGGAAGGGGAAATGTATTTCTACTGGAGTGTAAATCCAAAGGGAGGTAGGAAACTGTGAAATGCAACTAGAGGTTTTATAGAAACGCTTAAGCACTTAATAGTGAGGGATGACCTTTTTGTAATGTTTGAAAACTGCACCATATCCTCTCCTAGTTTTTAACTTGAAATGAGTTTTCCAGGAATGCTTTAACAAAAAAAAAAAAAAAAACAAAAAAAAAAAAAAAAAAAAAAAAAAAAAAAAAAAAAATATTTTAGCATTTTAAGGCACTCTTTACCTTCCATTTGTTCAAAGGTTTTAGCAGCACCATCAAAAACTCTCAGAAATTTCCACGTAGTTACAGTTTGTTTTGGATTGTATCAAGGCAATAATTATTGAGGAATTTAGCAAAGGTTGCTCTATTTAATTGTGTAACAGTCTGTTGGACTGTCCACTCAGTTCCTAATTTTGATGGTACAGTCTTAATAATTGTAACAAGCAGAAGGCATAAGAAATCTTTGACTCATGCTGAATAGTTTCAATGTGGAAGACTTGGCCACCAAACAAAGTCTGTGTAGCTGCATGACCCCTTGGAAGGCAGCTTTGGCTCCATGGGATACTGCAGCAGAACAGATGATGGCTCTGAAGCAGGGATATAGGAGGAAGCAAATCAGAAAAAGGTACTTTATGACTCTGATGCAGATCTGTAAAAGTCTTCCCTGATGAACAAAACCTCTTTGAGGCATTCCTACCCCAGGCATTGGCTCATGGTCCTACTTTGACACTGCTGCTCACTCACCCCCCAGTCTGGCTTTAAAGAAATCCAAAATCTCAGCTCCTCTCTGTTGCTGAAAATGGCTAAAAGGCCTCAAAAAGCTGACTTGCCCAGCCCTGGTTTTGCTCTGTTATGCACAATTGTCCCTCGGACTCTTTTGTCCCTAAATGACCCTTCCCTCTTCCCTTCATGCCTCGCTCCTATTTCTCCCCTCAAAGTCACCCTCCACATCCTGGCTCACTCCTCCCTCTTCAGCACATCCTGTACCTCTCTGTCATGCAGTGATGCTACAAAGGAAGGGAGAAGTATAAAATTCAAAGGACCAAAAATCAGTTCCAGTGGACAATAAAATGCATATCTATATAATTACTCCATGACATCACTGCAGGGCACAGTGAAGGGTTTTTACTTGCCTTAATTATGTATTTCCCTACTTTAACATGTTTGCCTTCCTTTTAGGGTTATTAGTGTCTATTGAATTTTGTTGTTTTAAGGATAATTACAACACCCTGGTTATTTTATTTTTTTTTACCCCCAAGTTACCAAAAAACCACTCTCAATTTCAATTCTCTTTTAACTCAATGTTTTCATTAGGGAATTCACAGAGCTTCTTGTATTCCAGAACTAAATTCTGTTAAATTATATTAAATGCAAATTTCATTTGTACTTTCTTTACTTTGAAACTGACAAATAGTCAATTAAGAATCCTGTTATAAAAATCAGTGGCACTCATCTACAAATCTCAGCTTGATATTCCCGACTAATTTTTTAACCTCCCAACAGTTGAATTCTAGAAAAATATTTTGAGACACAAGATATTTTTCACTCACAGGTAGGTGACAGGAAGCTGTTCCCAGGTGAAAAACACTGTCAGAAGCAAGGACAGCTATACCTTCTCCCTCTATCATTTTTCTCTGTAACAAGTAGTTTTCTGACTTGGATACCAACTCAAGCTCTCAGTTCCTCCCTTTTAAGTGCATCTGCCCACTAAAGAAAACAGAAAATCCCAGTGTCCACGGAGACCTACTACTGCATCCTGGTTGGGAATACCTGAGCTCCTGGAGGCCACCACAGCTCTGTTCATCCTACTGCAAAGGCACCAGAAGAGGCAGGTGGGGGGCAACATACCCCACATCCAAGACTTGCAGCTTCACATGGGCACTGAAGGTGGAAGGTAGAAGGAAAGGGAAAGCATGGAGCAGTGATGCTGGCTCACCGTGAAAGGGACACTGTTGGTTCTAAATAAGGGAAAAAAAGAAGGGAAAAAACAGTTTTCTGTGGCTGTGGAGGTGCAAACACACTGCTTCCAAACTGGCATTAGAACTTCCAGCCACCAAGAGGTGAAGCCCTTCCAGAACCTGTAGAGCAATCTTATTATCTATTCTTATAACCTAAGTTCTGCTGTAGGAATAAAAATTTCTTTGGAAATTATAAAGTGAAAAAGTGAGGATTTCTCTTAACTCTTTTTAAGATGTCTGCATGCTAGAAACTCACTTCCCCCCCCCCCATCTAGTCATTCAATTAGTGGGGAGGTCTGTTAGGTTATGGGGTTTAGGCTTTTGATTTGGGGGGCTGGGAGGGGAGCTAGGTTTTTTTTTTTGTTTTTTTTTTTTTAGTGGATTTTGGCTCCTTTAGAAGGGACAGCCTGCTATAACAGGTGCATTGCAGACAGGTGCTGCATAAGGTTCCCTACATAACTCTGCCAATGCTTTTCAATCATGATCTACAACACCCCTGTTACTCCTGTGTGGGGCCTCCCCTCCAGTGCCATTGCCAAGGTTATGAATTATGCCATCATGTATTCATTTGGACAAATGTCCACTACTGACTGGGTCGACACCACTGAACTTGGTTTGCAGGTGACACAAGCCAAGACTTGGAATGCTCAAGCTGAGCATTTAACCCACTGTGCAGTCTTGCTCACAGTTTTTCTTTTTGATTCAGTCACACATTATGTACCCTGACTCCCATGTAGAAGATTTGTGGCAATTGCATGATGTATGAGGTGCCATTTGTAAAATATTATTTAGTGTAAAACATGATGTTTTTTCTGTTGATTTACAAGTTGGATTTATAAATCTGCACTTCTCACAGTTTGAGTTATATATCTTGCCCCTGATTTATAAAACTCACCAGTAAATCTTTAGCAGAAAGTTTTGATTCAGAAATCATTATTTTAAACATTAGATTTAGCTAAAACATTTAACTGCTTTACAAGTCATGAAATGGATTTACATACCCCAATCTGGATTTACAAATTCTACAGAAGATTTACAAATCACTCTGAGAAATTCCTAAATAAAATGCTCCGATTTATAAATCTTCACTTTGCACTTCGGGTACAAGTGACTGATTTATTATTCTGAAACTATACAATAGTGATTTAGTTCATAAAATTCTACATTTACTTTAAGTTAAAGTTCTGATTTATATACAGGTTTACTGCAACATAGGCCAAAAAAAAGTAAGATTGTTTGGTGCAGGACTGCTCTGCAAACAGCTCCCTGCACACATGAAAGGCAAGACATTTCTGAGAGGTCATAGGAAACCAACTGATCAGAGTTAGCAGCAGGGCAAAGAAAGAAGAACAATTGGGACAAAGAAACTTTTTATTTCTCAGTAATAAGACCAAGGTTTTGAGATGGAACATTTTGACTACCTTGTCAGAATCATTTCTCAGTTCAAAAAGCTTTCTCTAACCCTGATCTCAACCCCCAACTACAGAGAAACAGTTCGAGTTCCTCCAATAACTCTAGGAATTATGGGGACTTCTATTGAACATCATGAGGAGTTCCACTGAACACTGGAGAAAATTTGTTACTCTCAGGTGAACTTAATGTTTTCCAGCTTTTAGACTCTGATCAGATGTCATTTATTTGCACCATTCCAGCCCAAGTGTTTCCAAGAATTCAAATCCAAGTAGGAAAATAGGAAAGTGCAAGAATGAAAGAGATCACTCCAAATGCCTCACTCTTTGATGGGCTCCAAAAACACTTCCATGACCAAGAGAGCATTTAAATATTTTAGATACTTTAGTAGTTCATCATGAACACCCATCAAGGACTCACAAGGGACACTGGACAATGACAGAATTGTCAGATAGCAGTGGAATAGAAATTAAACAGCCAATTTTCAATAAAAGCCAGATGTCCTGGAAAAGCTTTGGTAATAGTTTTTTTAGAAATTACTAACAGCAAGCTTTATCCAAAAAGCAAAATTCAGAGCAATTATCTGGAATCCACTGAAGAAAGCCAAATATCCTGCCAAACTGGGACATAATGCCAGCCTTCAACCATTGTAGAAGTTCCCTTTAAAAAGCTCACTTCATAAATCTTCCGGAACTATGAGCAGGCTGGAGAACCCCATTGATCTCAAGGGGATTTTCTTTATCCAGGTAGCTCTAATAGAGGGAATCAGCAACACTGACTCTGGCAGAGATTTGGGATGCTTCCATAATACAAGTTTGCTGGAGCACAGGGTTACAAATCACAATTATTGATTTCACCCTCATTTCTAACACCGAATCACCGAGACCTAAATCCTTCCAGACATTTGGGTTCCTAACTTCCAATGGAATTTAGACATTTGCATATCTCTGAGTGTCTGGTGACAAAAAATATCTTTGGATTTAATCTTCCCACTTCAGCTATAACCAAATGAATGGCTCTGGCTCTAGTAAAGAGAACAAAAAAAAAAAAAATATTTACCTAAGTTTCACTGGTGAATTATCAATTTCTGCAGTTCCACAACTGCTGCCTTACAGGCTGCAGCAGTCCAAAACTTGATTCCTACATTTACAGTAGGCTAAAATACAGCAAAGACATGTCAAAAGTGTGCCATGCTGGATATGTGTAGAGGGGTTTTTCCACGTTTTGATACCTCAAGTGCAAATCTTAACAGAGTGATTCTAGAACACACAGGACCAGATTTTCTGCTTCATCTTGTGAGCCCACAGCTCTGTGTGCATCCTACACCTGATCAAGTGTGATACAGTCCAAGACATCAATGTGCATTTCAAACATATCTACTATGGCATAACCACGTTTGTACAACACTATATGCACACGTGCAAGTAGTAGACACCATCATACATAAACTAGGTACTTGCATACCTGGCAAACTTGCCAGAAAACACATTCCATAATTCGTGTTCCTTGCAGCTTCACACCAGAGCCAGTCTTGATCAGCCCCAACCTCCTAGTCAAAGAAAGTGCAAACTGGAAAGGATTTTTTGTTGGATTTTTTTTTTTTTTTTCAAAGAACTTGTCCCATTATATACAACATACCAAATAGAGAGATGATCTCATACAGATTTTATACCTATAGTTTCTCCGGTCACATTCTGGAAGGACAAGGTAAGCCATCTCAGCATGAGACTTTGTACTGGAGAGAGAACTTTCTTGGGCAGATTTGGCACTTCGCCTTTTCCACATTCTCTGGATTCTGAGATAATGTTTTTTGTCAACATCCTTTTAAAAAAATATCTTACTCCATTCTGTAAGGTATATATTTTCACCTACCTTTTTAATTCTCTTAGAAATATTTGAAGATCAACAGGACAACATACAGGCCTACGTTCACATTCCTGCACAGTATCTAACAGCTGTAGTTTAATTCCAGTGTCTTTGGTTCCAGGGTGGTGGTTTTGGTTCACAGCCTGGTTGTACTCTGGCATAAGCCCTTGACGTCACTGGGAACTCTGCCTCCTTACAGCATGGTCCAATGGCTCCCCTAGTTCAAAGCCAGATTCGTAGCTATGTTTGATTACTTGCATTTATTTTCCTGACAGGTAGCCTTTTGCTGTAATTACGGTAGTAAAATTTTTTACATTCATGCTAACCAGTTTTAACGTTCTCAGCACAGAGCTAAGAACATGCACATACTGAAAAAGAAAGCTATACAGGGCAAAGGAGAGTTTTAACGCTGTTCTTCCTTTTCAGTCTTCAATGTGATTGACATCCATTCAGCCACAGATAAGAAAACTTGTAAGTTCACTGAATAAATCTCAGTATAGCGCAGCAAAGGTATTTTGGTGAAAATGACTCTGCAACTGAGACATACAGAAATTCTCCAGAATCAACACATTTGTGTGGAGCACTCTGTGATAGTGTGAGATTGTAGAGATTTTTATCTTGGTTTGAAAAGAACAAGCAGACCAGCTGGACACACATGTAGCCCACACCCTGCCTACTCTAGAGTGTTTCCCATTATGTGCTTTCCACATCATTCAGTGTTTAAAACTCTTAAGTGACAGACCTTCCACTACTTGTCTCAGAAGACTATTCTGCACATTAGTTAAGAGCTTTTCCCCTGACAACCAGGCTGAAATTTCAATTTTGAATTACTTTTTTCTTTCCCTATCCCCCTCCCCCCCCCCAACTCCCTCCTACTGTCTTCTCTTTCTGTCCTTTGTGCTACCTTAAATAATTATTCTCTATTCTTCAGGTCCAGTTCTCAGTCTGTTAAAGCTTCTTTGCCTCTCAGTGGCAACACAAAGCAGCCTAAAAGCCAGTGTAACAGCCAGCAGAGGATTTCCCAGGGGAGGGGAGTGCCCAGCTCAGGTGGAGGTATCATACCAGTTAAACACCAGCCTTTCCCCCTGCACTCTGTGCTGCAGAAGACCTGGTCACCAAGACTCAGCTGTATTTGTAGTGCCAAGCTGCTGTGGATCACTGTTCAGCCTGTGCTGCAGAACTGGGGTGCCACTGAAATCAGCCTCTGATACTGCTTGTCGTGCTTCCCCTCCCAGACAGCAGAGCTGTTTCCATTTTCCCCCTGGGCATTACCTTACATTTGTCCCAGCTGACATTCCTTTCCTTATTTCTTTGGCATGTTTCTGATCTCAGTTCCCTTTCTATTATTTCGCTGCCCTCAGTGATATTTATAATGTCTCCAATTTAGTATCATCTGTGAATTTCATTAACCAGCTGTTTACTCTCCTCTTTCAGATCATTAACGAGAATGTTAAATAACACTGGACCTAATGCTATTCCCTGCACTACATTAGTAGGAAACTTCCCTGTGCTTGATACATTGCCTTTTTTTGTTCTGCTTTGTACAGCTCTCTAGCTCAGTGTTAACCCATGTGCAGGATTTCTAGAAGCCAATGTGAATTAATTTCTTAGGTTAAGACTTTATAAGCAAAGGTATCTGATGCCTCACCTAACCCCAGTGTGTACCTAGCATTAGATACTAGGAGAATTTTATTTCTAGGAAAAAAAAAAAATCAAGGGTTTTTTTTTTCCTGCTAAGAAATATTCCATATAAGCCACAGTGCTCGTGATAGCAGCAATGGAGGGACTAAAGCTGTTTCAGTGACTGCTACTCTCTCGCTACAATATATTTTTCTCAGCATTAATGCTGCTTTATCTACAGTCGGTGCATTTCCTTGCCTTTGCATTTGCAAAAAGACACTATTTAAGAAAGACAGATTTTTGCATGGTTGTGTTTCCAGCTCGGAGTCTCCCACGCTGCAATCAAGGGTAATGGCAACTACTCACAGGTGTACATATATCACATAAACAAGTGAAACATTGATTGTGAGGGGTGCAGTGACAGTCCTCTATCCATAGCATAATCTTCTCAAGAGATATTTAATCAGATGATTATTTACATCTTAAAGACCAAGGGAAAGGAAAATGTTAACATCGAATTATGGGGAGGAATGATAAAGAAGATGCTGTGCATGAAGTGCTCATCACAGAACTGATGAATAAAGGGTTTGCCTGAATATGCCTTAACACCACTAGTGCAATCTAAGCCCAGCCACTTGCATGATCTAAATCAGCAGGATCCACTGAAGCTGGTGGAGTTTAAGCAGTCCAAAACCCAGGAGACCATGCCCAGACCACTCTTTGAAGCTCTGAGTAAATCTCATTTTTTCCCTAGGAATTTTTTACTATTGCTAAGTTAACTCATATCATACAACATTATAAGCAAAGTTACAGAGTCAGATGTCACCTTCAGAGCCTTGTTCTTTTGTATATAAAATTCTCCCAGTTTAAGCTGACTCTGAATAGAGATAGGACACTGAGCTGAAATTTATTCTACTGATATTGAAATGGAAAAAAAATCTTGCAAAAGCCAATGAGGTTTCTAGTGGTACACAAAATAAGTAGAGAGCTTATGGCACAAATTATAGTTACACCCCTTAGCCTTTCCTTTAGTAAGGACACATTTCCTCCACTAAGAGCCATGTAATTAAAAGAGTTTACCATGAGGTACTTAGATTGTGAGGGTGAACTCAAAACAAGGACTGCTTAAAGCTCTGATCAAAAAAGAATAACCTCATGTTACAGGTGAAATTCTTCCCCTAAGTCAAGAAATTTCACCAAAGAACACAATACACCTGGAATTCTTTGGTTTGGGAGCCACAGAAAGAATAACATGGAAAGCAGAGCAGGTCATTGTGCTCTCTGATGGATGGGTTCAAATACACGAACCCTCATGTCACCTCCATTCAATACAGCTTTGACTCCAGAATGAACTACAGACTGCAGAGATGTCATAAACCAAATTTTGTAACAGACTACAGGCTACTTTAAAGCCTGGGAAACTGCTAAGTACTTAGAGATGAGTGATGGGTGCACATCAACTATTACTCTTATTTTTATAGTAGTTGATGTGGGTTTCTTTGACAACTGGTGCTGTTTAAGCAGGACATGCCTAAAGGGTCCAGAATCCTGTTCTAACACAAAAGTTAATGCCATGAATCTGAGCTTCAGGTCACTGTTCATTCTGATCATCCCCAAGCCAAGTACTGTAGACAAAACCCAGAGTAGAAATTGTAAGATGCCTATCATTCACCTGAAGCAGTAGCTCACCAGAACAGCTGCTTACTCACAGTCTGCACTGTGCACATCCTTAGTGTCCATTAGACTTGTAAATTAAATGCTGGAGTGGACTAACTGGACTGGATTTACATAAAATCTCAATCAAATTCACGGCAGCATACCTTCCCCGTTGGTAATTAGATTTAGTGTCGGTTTTGGTTTTCTGAACCCAATAACCCATCTCTTTACTTTATGATATCTTAGCAATCTTCATTAGTAAGTGAATTTCTATGCATCACTTTTAAAAAGCACCAGCTGCAGTAAAAATGTGCATCCATTCACTGAACAGTCAAAAAATCCAAATGCATATTAATACATCTATACTCGTTGAACTCTCAAGCACATCTAAATAGTTATCACTTGTTCCTGATTTCCAATGCAATGTCCCATGTGATGCTGATGAAAATAAGATACAGTGGGTACAAAACTGGTTGAAAACCACTTCTGGAGAGTAATTATCAATAGTTCGCTATGAAAACAAAAAAAGAGGTGAAAAAAGGGGTCTAGATCAGGTACTATTCAGCACTCTCATTAGGGACCCAAATGAAAAATAAAAGGCTTATAAAACTCCTTGAACAAATCAAACCAGAATGTACTGCAAGTATGTTGAGCTATAGAAAGAGCCAGACAAACTACAAAAAGATCTGAAAGTTTTCGGGGGCTATAGATGTTTCATGCCATAGTCAGATGCATAAAAACATATATATATACTACAACACATGAATGATGAAATTTAGTAATACTTGTGCTTTATATATTGGGAAGACCCCCAGTGACACCAGTTTGAGGCACCTTTCATGAACAAGGCTGTGATCCAACTGGAGAAAATATAGGTGTAATGATAAATCAAGAACCCATAACCTAACAGGTTAATTAATCAGTACTATTAAGCCAGTGAAGAAAACGCAAGGTTTGCTACATGTTAACCTGAGAACAATTTGCAGTCACATTAAAGGCTGCAGAAAAGAGGAATGGAGTCAAAGCTGCCCTAAAACACAACGAAAAGACTAAGAAATAGCAGGTTTAAATTGGAGAAGAGTCAGACTGTATAAAGAGAGAACTGTTTTGTGGCAACAACAGTAAAGCACAGGAAGAGAATTCCTGGACGCATTTGTGCAGTTTCCAAAAATCATGATTTGAACAAAAATGAGACAAGCATCTGCTGGGAATGACAGAGGAGTGATCAGTTACACCACCCCAGGGCAACAGGATGGTCTTCCTGCCTCCTAAGTGCCCTTCAAGTTCGCATGACTTAATTTAAAATCTTAGCTTTAATATTTTCTAGGGAGGCCCGAAACACAAGAGCCCTTGTTTTGAGATGAAAAATACACAGATTTCCAGTTGCTACTTCAAATCCAAGAAGAAATGTTAAGATTTTATACTCACAATTCCTGCTCCTGAGCCTTTTTTGCAAGACACTGTTATATGATGAAAGACTCCCCTACATTATGAGCTATTCCAACACCTCATCTTCACCTGTTGCTCTAATTGCTGTGTTCATTTTGGTACATTGGAAAAAGCTGTGGCACATCAAATCAGAAATGGTGGTACTGGGTGGCTAATTGTCTATTACAGTTTTGGTTCACAACAACACATCTTTACTTTATCTTAATAGTCCTTTTTAGATGCCCAGTTATGAGTAATTGCAATTTAAATGTTTATTTCCATATTTGCTACCAAAGGATTTCTGACAGAAATTTATTTTCCTTGTATCAGTTTTGTAGAGAGATTATGAACTTCAACTGCTAGAAATTTCTGTACCAACAACTTCAACTTCAGTCCAGGCTGCTGAAGGGATTTTTCCATTTATGAAAAAGATACCAGGCTGTTCTTTTTACAATAACACAACATACCTTAAGTCCATTCTGTGTAGCCTTCCCTGTACATTTCTTGTAGAAATGGGAGATTAATTCCCTATCACAGTAAAAAGTTCTGTGGTCATTTTTTAGACTTAGTTCAACTAAAATTTCAAGTCTCCATGTAGTAAACTTCATTTGATTCTCAGACTCCAGGGCATAGAGGCAATTTGATTCTCAACCTTCAGTCCAAAGGATTGATCCTTAAAGGCAAGGAATGATGGTTTAATCACACCAAAAGGATACAGCAATTAGAACTCAAACTAAATCTGGACTTGCAGCAAATGCTGGTGGAGAAGTTTGTGAGCTCTGTGTTCTTCATCTAGCAGGTTCTCTCACTGTTAGGAGCTGAAACAAGACCAAAAGGCAGTGACAACACTAATGTAATGTTGACAAAACTATTCCTTCATCTAGAGGGGTTTGAACACACCATTATTAGCTTGTATAGGAATCTTTCAACTGTTGAAATGAAGCCCAGTGAAAAGCAGCAACAATGCACTGATGGAAACAATGTTCACGGTGCAGAACATTTGAGAGCAGGAAATAAAGCATACTGAAATCTGTTGTTGAGACAGCAGCAAGAAGAAAAGAAGATTTGGCTTAAATATAAATTAACTCCATAGTCAAAACCAGAAGCCAAAACTCTCCTACTCATTCTCCTTTTTCATTTAAGCACAAAGACTTTGAGTCTTTTACCCTCCATCCTGGGTGCTGTGAACTCTCAGGAAACCTCCCTGGGGCTAGAGAAAAGATGAATGTACTTTGCTAACCTGCAGATGACAGATCCCTAGAGGAGTCAGAGGGACAAGGTACAGAAGCCTTTGAAGGGAGAGACAAGTTCAGCTCATTTGGCATACACACTTCTCTCTCACACAACTGCCTTAATTTTTTAGGTTGTATGGGCTGGCAGAGAAAGGGTGCAAATGTCTTGCCACAGTCTGAGTCAGATTTTCCACTGAAGATCCTGGAAGGGATCAGTCTTTGTTATCTACTAAAATGTTGACAATGTAAAAAGAAAATCTATTTTTATCATCACCATTAACTTCAAGGAATAACCACTGTTAGCAAAAGGATAACTTGGCTAACAGGGAGCAGCCTGAGCCACAGCAACACTGCCTGGCTCTGGACTCCCACTCCTTCACTGAAGTAGCTTTCAAAAAGAGCACAGGACTAGGGCAAGAACTGATGGCAATGAGTAACTCCAGGCACGCAACTGAGAGCAAAACAAGGCTGCACAAACATGCATGGGAAAACCTGGTCTAAACTGTCATTACTGAATACCCCCAATGCAGATAAGGTCCAGCTGTAGCTGTGAAGATGACATTCCTCTTTGGAGATGAGCCAAGCTGGAGGAGGATGTGTCCCACCACCATTGCTTTGATGTTTGAGTTATTGCCAGCTATGGAGTAGAAAATCCATCATCTGTCAGTGACCTCCAAGATCAGTCAACGTTTTCACTGCTTAGAAAGTTAAAAAAAAAAAAAAAAAATCACACAAAAAGTAAAACATCTGTTAGGAGAATAAGCTACATTTTATGGTGTTTGCTGTATGCAGCAACATGTCTGTAATCTCAGACCATGTTTGCTATAGCATAAGTCACTCACCACCTCTATTCACTACACAGTTCTGATGCCCAAAGTCACCTTGACTGGAGCAAGTATTAATTTCTGTCAGTGGTGTTTTAAATGTTTGCATAGGCAGAGTTATCAAGACAAGTCTGTGAGCAGACTGTAGGTATGGCCAGAGCAGCTCCTTGCTTGCCTGTCCTTTAGGAGCTCTGCTCCAGTTATGTACCCAGCACTCACTGAGTCTTTCCTTACACATAGTCTGGAGTGTAAAGTCATAGTAGTATTCAAAAGGTTAAAGCAGAGTGAACTGTTAATTTTAATGCTTTCTCTAAGCTTCAGTTTTAATAAGCGAAAATGATGTTCTTATTTGCAGTAAAGTGGTGTTATAAAATTCTGTCTGTCAAGCTCATTTTAAAACCATGGAAATAAATGATCTGACAAAATCAGGCTATTAGACAAGTGAAGAAGAGTGATTTCCATAAAAGTAGAGGAGCTGTTCCTTAATTTCACACTTGGTAGTCTTTTGGGTCGACTAAATTTTTAAATAAGTGATAAAATTATATTAGCGCAATTGCATTTTTATAGATTTTTTTGGTCATTGTACTCTTTTTCAATTCCTTTATTTTAACTCAAACCATTCTGCTGAAAGGTTACCTCTCAACTGATGTTACCTCATAACAGTTTCTGCTCACACAACAGAGCTGTAGGTTCACAAATCCTCTATAAAAGTATCCAGAATGACTACACTGACCCAAAAGTATTCTAAAGTGGAAGGATCATTTTATCATAGTCACAGAGTGACACAGAGTGCTGGCCCTGCACACTGCACTTGACAGTCTGCAGGACCACATGTGTAGAAAGTTCTCCAAAGCCCTTTGGTTTCACATATGAACACTTTCTTCAGGAGCAGACTACAATTTCCTTCATCTAAGACCACACATGTAAAAGACAAACAAACAAGATGCTTTTCTACATCCAAGGGAGCATGACAAGGAGAGCCTTTATACAAAGGGAAGTCACTGCTCACCATATCTACCCAATTAAAATCAGAGAGGCCTCAACATACACAGCTTGCTGCTGAGAGATAAAAAATAAAAAAAAAAAATCTTTTTCTGGGGTTCACAGCCATCAAACACATCCCAGACAACAGGAGGGACAACTGCTGGTACTCAACTCTGCCCCTCACATGAGAAGCAAGGGAAGTTTCCACATACACAACCCAAGGGAGAGTTTCTGTTGCCAGTTTTCCTAGCCTAGCCTGCGAGGAGCAAGGCTGTGGCTTCTCCTCACCCGAGGCCAACCATCCATTTCGAGAGCACAGCTGGCTGCATGCAGGAATTTGGAAACACTTCTAAATCCATAGCAGAGGCTGTGGTACAATTTTTCCACCTCTGGAAATTTATGACAAGCTTTTTTCTGACAAACCAAATCACACATTTCAAGATAGACACTAATTTTTCCTCCTCACAGATTGAAATAACACTCTAATAATTATGTTGTAGTGGAGAGGTCAGTAGAGAGGGATTTTGACCTTTTATGAGGTCAATGACTCTTCATCTCATATTGCTCAGTTTTGTTTGTTTGTTGAGAGAAGAGATCCAATACATTGATACACAGGTTGTGACATGCTGTTTGAACATTAGCTTACTATAATTGGTCATGTCATCATGCATCATATTAACAATATACACAAAAGTGCCCTGAAACAATTGTCTTATAGATCCATCACATATCATAACAAAGCTTCTGGGACTGTTATCCAGCAGCATCCAATTGTGAGGCACATTCTACTCGAGTTCTGGATCTAAACATCACTGTCATCTTAATAGTAAATGATGGATTAATAACTTCCTGCTGGCTTGCAAAACCTACATGCATGTAAAAGATGGCAATACAAATTTATTACCACTGAGCATGCTCAAAATAGAAAGCCTGTAAAAAAGCAAAAACTTCTTTGTGTATGGTTTTCAAACCAACACCTCTTCATTTTCCCAAATATGGCAATTCCTTAGCCCTACTACTGCAGCTAATTGTATTGCAGTAAGTTCCTCCAAAGAGTAGAACTAGAAGAATATGTTCATCTATCAGCTGAAACACACGTGACCTTGAAATGCCAAATGAAAAAATACACTAGCACCTTGGATTTATGTCATAAATCACATAGAAAGCATTTTTTGCACAAGCATTCTCTTTCACCACCTTCTCATATATTTTAAGAGAAGTGCAAAATCAGGTTCAGTCTACACACAGCAACCCAGCTATATTTCAGTCAAATTTCAGTGTAATTAGGATGCCCAAATCTACTAGGAAGTTTTGAGATTTTCAGCTAGTAAATTTATCTTTCCCCCACCACCTTTTTCCAGCTATTTGTCAGTGAGAAATATAAGTGATTTAACTCCTGATACAGTAGTCCAAGCTCTATGCAACTCTTTTATTAAGAGTTCAAGTGCAGAGACAGGCCTTAGAGTCAGAAATCCTCCTGCCAATGGTTTTTGTAAACCAGGAACATCAGAAGCTTGACCCACACTCAACAACAAAGTAAATATAATTATCCTCCTTATACTCAACCTAAGCCATTGGCATGTAAATGCCATAATCCCCACCAGAAGCACTCTGTAAGGGAAAAGTCCCACAAATAGGTAGAATTAGAAGATAAGCACAGCTCTGCAGTAAATTGGACACTTTCCCTCCCTACCATTCCAGGAGTTGCTCCAGGAAGCATCCATGGCAGCAGTGTACAGAACCCAAGCTTTACATTGCTGCAAAAAGATGCTGTTGCTGATTCTGCAGGTTCTGCACTATTCCTCAAGTGAGTCAGCACTGAGGGAATGCCACCACATTTGTGCAGCTGGGAGTACTGCTTTTCAGATAAGATGGAAAATGATGCAAATTTCAATAAACCATGCAGACAAAACTATTAACATTCCTACAGCCTGTTCCACATATTATCCCAGTCTTTGAACTGAACTCCAGCTGACCTGCTGCACTCCATGACTGCAGACCCTCCAGACTGGAAGCACAACAGAGTGGCACCCTGCACCTCTTCAGCACCAGCAGCACATGCACTGGATCCAGACTCCAGGGAAAGGGATGCTGTGGGGCAGAAAACTGTATAGATGTGTTTCCCCCCCAATATACACATAATTCTTGCTATGCTCCCTCTATAGAAGATAAGCAGCCCTCAGCACAGAGTGGCACAGTCAGCCACAAATGCCACCCCCAGCATGTCCTAAAGCCCTCACCCACAGCACAGACGAGTCTGACAGGGAGACCCTAACCTGCAGAGTACAAGGGACTCCCTGGAAGCATTTTTTTAAGCCTAGGAAACAGTAAAATTCCACTTACCAGTAGTAAAAGAAACCTGCAGCAGTGCCAGCTGCTCCGCCTCGGGCTCACACACTCCTTACTGGGTGCCCAGTACAAGCAGGCAAGCCCAGGACACTCCAGCTGCTCCACGCCATGCAGGAGATGCACACCCAGCAGAAGTGAATACACGCCCTCATTTTTATTGAAAAGAAAGCTAATTTAAAGCACTCTCTGGTATTCTGGACTCAAGAAGTGGGATGTACATGCCTAAAGCAGAGCTGTGGGTGTTGTGCTGAATCTGGTGGGTATTTCCCCCAGCAGACAGCCTTCAAGGAGACCCTCATGCTGCAGCAGGGTCTTCTCAGGACCCTTGCATGCCAACAGGGCTCCCAAGCACTGAGGCAACATGGGGAGGATCAGCCCTGCTTCACACCAGCCGTGAGACCTATGAGACCCAGGCGCTGCCAAACCTTGGGCACAGAACACGGTCCTGGTTCCCCCACACCCAGGGAAGGTGGCACAGCCCCTCACCACTCATCCAGCACTCACAGCCCCCCTCTGTAGCTGTATGGCAGGAAAAGAAACCTACCTAAGGAACAAAACCAACATAAAACAGGTCATTTACATCGGGGTTTTTTTGCAAAAAAATAAAAAAAGAGTAATAGCTGGCAGTTGTGAAAGCTCATGGCATCATTTATGAAAAATTCTTGGAAAGGGAAAGGCACAGAAGTTACCATTTGAGTATTAAAGCGCTGTGGTCAATCCTAAAACCACAGAAGTACCCAAATCAAGCTTTTTGGCTGCTCCTGTAAACTTCGTGAAAGACCCCACTGCAACATTAGCTTCAAAATTAGCACCATTTAGAACATTCAGAGTCTAATATTGATCTATTTGGGCAGGCAGGGTTCTGGTTATTTAAACAAACAAGGCTGCCCCATGGTCAGTGTAAATCTACCTGGGAACTGGAAGCTGGGGCACTGCATTGCAGCTGGGTTATTGACTGGGACATCTTGCCATGAGCACAATGCAGAGAGGTTTTGTTTTGGGGCTGATTGGTGAGAACATGTGAGCTTTGTGCTCCAAACATGAACAGCATGTACTGTCCATGAGACCACCTTACTCTTCCTGAACCTGGAGGGTGAATACTAATTTCCCCCAAGTTGATTCACTGAGCACCTCCTGGGCCTGCTGCCCCATGTGAATGGGAAGATGGCTGAACTAGGATGTTTTTATTGGCTCAGGAAAAGTTTAACAGTTAATAGGTGTATTACAAACTTGAAAGATGAGCAATCCCCACCAACAGTTCCCACAACAAAACTTGATGGTGGAGGTTTCATCTTTCAAAGCCACTAAGACACCCCGTAAGAGATGTTTGTAAGGAATACAAATTATTCTCAAACACTCTCTCCTGGTAATAACAAAGTTCTTATGGTTGTATTTCGTTAACAAATAGTTTTTATAACATTAAACAAAGGTGTGAATCCACATCAGATTTGACTATTAACACACGATTAACAACCACACCAGTATGGGCTAAAAGTATGCAGTATTTGCTTTTCTGATGTAGTCATCCTTCATATGAATCTCATTTAAAATCTATTGGGAGATCTTTAACAAACAGGACCAAGTCCCCAGCCATATACTATGAACACAGAGCAGTGTAACTGTTAATAAGGGTATTCATCATGAGACAGCCTATTTTTGGCATTGTATATGACAGTCTCAGTAACTTACAATTGTCCCCTGAATGTGAACTTATCATTTAATTACACTCAGACACTGCTTTCCCATATCACCCAGCAAGTTAGTTAACCATACAGCAATTCTCCAGCTAATCTAAGTGTGATTGGATCAGTCCAAGGTGCACAACATTCCTGGGAACTCTCTACGGAGCCTTCTATTTCCACCTTTGGTTTTTGACTTGAATTTTAGTGTGCACTGTCAACTATGCCAAAATTTTGAACAGATAAATAAGGTGCTTAAAGAATTGAAATTCATCATAATATACCCAATGTTAAGCCGAATGGACATACAGAAATCCTCAGAAAAAGTATCAATAAAACCTAGGAAAGAAACAGATCAGTCACTGGCAAAGGTTCTACTTATTCATAATCAATTTTTTTTTAATAAAAACAACAGGTGTCACTGGAAAATTTGTTGGCATTTCATACATATCAAGAACACACACAGTTTGAAAAGGATGTGGGGTGCAAAAGGGTTTTTTGGTATAGGAAGTACTAGCTTATGTTAAAACATATAATTGATTGAGAATTTATAGTGAGCCCAAGGTCATTAAATGCATATTTCTTTGTTTCTATTAATGCTTCAGGCAAGGTTGCCAGCCAGCCACAGTGCTCTACCACACTGCAATTCAACTTCGTGGGGATATGAAGCAGCTCTATCCTGGGCGACACGGCCAAGCTGAAATGCCACCTGACTTCTATAACACCAGAGTATATCCCCTATAAATAGTTATTATTGTTACTGTTCTCCTTACCTGGGAAGGCACACACAGAGCATTGCTTCATGAAAGAGGCTCTCAGTCTTATGCAGACAAAAGCAAGAACAGAGAGGGAGAGGAAATGGGGGATGTTTCCTCGGTTCTCCCATTCTGCTTCTTAACTGCTGGAACTAACCCACTGCACAAGCCTTAAACATCGACACAAGCAGGTGCCCCAATCACCTGAGAGTTTGGTCAGTACCAATAAAAGTCACTATGTATTGCCTATGCAGTACATATTACATTCCCTCAGAGAGGCATTAAAATGCCAGCTACATTTAAACAAGTGAATGTCTGGCCCCTAATAAAACCCACATAATTTAATACTAATGAGTCTACCAATTATGACCTAGTCTCTGAACTTCCTTTCTGGGAAAAATCATTGGGAAGGTAGTTCAATGCCAACTCTGGCAATTACATTACTGCTCTGATATAGAGAGCCCCAGCTTTGCTCCTGGTCTTTGCATGAACTGCTTTGGGGTGCAGAGGGGAAGGGATGAGCTGTGATTGCCTCCCTGTGACAACGAACAGAATCTAAACAGCTTGCTGATCCTCAGATCAATCAAATCAGAATATACTGCTGACTTTAACAGCAGCAGCAGAAGAAAAAAGTAGGAGATTGCTTTGTAACTACCACTAAATAACTTAACAGTACTGTGGCTGTATAAGATTTCCCACTTACCTCAAACCCCGTGTTCACCGATGTATCTTTCAGATCTATAGGAATCACAGATCTGTGTAAGGTCTCCTTGAGACACACACAGAATGACTGCAACACCTACAGACTGCAGGGTGGAGAGCTTCCAACCACTTCTTTGCTTCTCTCTGGGTGCATGCATAGTTTTTTCCTCTTTGTGGTAGAACTCAAGATTAGGTGGGCAGGAGGTCTTCCTACCCAAGCAAGACACCACCAGTCAGGGGCAGCAGGAAGCACACAGCCAAATATAGAGGGCAGTTCAGTGTGGCACTGCCTACAATAATTTTCTTTGTGCAGCCTGCAGCAGGCTTGCCAGCTTAGGTCTCTTGTTCTTACTCATCTGCTAGAAGGCTGCATCTATTCATCATCTACCCAGAATTTAATTCAGTGATTAACATATGTTTAATTAATAGGCTCCACTATGACAATAAACTCCATTTTGAGCTGACTGTTGAACCCCGCAGAAGCTTCGGCTGGTGGAGAACAGACCCATCTCCCTTGTACACTTGTACCTGCTGCAGTCCCACGTGGCATTCAGCACAAGCATGGCTTGACCCCACACCTTTGCCTGTCCCCAGCCACGACCGCCACGTTCTGCCTATGGTACGGCTCCCTCTGGAAGCCCTGCAGGACCTTCTGGTGGGCAACACTGGATACTGGTGGTATACCTTTAATTCATAGTGTACCTTTAATTTCTGTGACATGCTGAGATAATACAGTGAGGAGTTCTTTAGAAATGCTATAAATAGCTTAAATAAATAGATATTCTCTGTGGTGGGTCCTCAGCTCCGGAACTGACTCTTGCCAGAAATCCATCAGAGCCTGAATCTGGCAAGCTCTTGTAGGAGATGCGAGACACATCTTTTTAAATTCCAACCCACTAAATGCATGTGCATGACTAGTTCTGTGAAAAGGGAGGGGGAGATAAAAAAAATAAAAAAAAAAAAAGAATGCTTGGAACCCAAGGGGTCACTGCCTGTGCCAGCTTGGAAGTTGTCTGCCATTAGTTCACCATGTACTAGCTGTTGGAAAGGGCACACAGATACTGCAGCGCTAGTGCCTTATAAATACATACAATAATTAGAGCTAATTTCAACTAGAAACAACTTGGTGATCCTTTGAGACAAAGGGCTCACTGACGCTGTGTGATATTGTCTTTGTTATTACTAAACAACGTCTTGCACACTTTGCTGCCAAACGCGTTAACTCCTCACCTCATCCCTCAGCGAGCTATGACTGCATCTTTAAAAAAGCTTGCTCTGGAAAGGTATGCGTTTGATAGTCAAACAAAACAGCCTCAAAATCACTTTAGGGCATTGGAGAAGTGGCTTCTATTCCCGGCCTCTGAAGTCAAATAACTGTCACAACTTTGTCTAAACTAACCAATGCCTAGGGTTTCAAGGTATTTAATTACATAATAAGTTATAGAAACACAGAATAAGTGGAAATGCCTCACATCCACAGTCAGACATTTTGTCTCAAAGTCTGGCATCCTTAGCTCACTTAGCAGAGAATCAAGATGAAGTCAAAATTAGTGTGGTTACATTATTTCTTTTTATAGCAGTTGTCTGAAAGTCCACATATGCCAACCCCATTAATGCACTGTCACTCAGCAACGTCACCTATTTGTCCTTTGAGAAAGTAGTTTTGTATGCATTTCTGAACATCAAAAGCACAGACATGCACTGTTTTAAACTTTTTACCGTGTGACTATTTCTAGTCTCTCCTGCCAGGGTGTTAGCATTGATAGTTTAATATAGCCATGTATATATTATTTATTGCATGAAGCACGTATTTTTATCTTGGTCCCAGAGTGCTTTAAAAAAAAAAAAAAAAAAAAAAGGGCAGAGTTCTACCTTCTCAGTTGTTACAGTTCTTTCACCTCTGCTCTTTCTAACCATGCAAGTCTGTCAAGGAAAGCTCCAAAATAAATTTAAATTTAGCATTGTAATTATTACAAATAAGTCACACTGGCATTTGGGCAGGAAGATCCCCCCACCCCCCCCGCATGCTTCTACCACGGTGGCAAACTTATTTCAAAAATTCTGATGAAACGCTTTGTAAATTTTGTTATTCTGTGATGATAATAAATCATTATAGCCTTAAACACTTCTCTAGCTTGGAGCCTCAGTCACAAATTATCTTGTCATTCTGACCAAAACATTCTCCAAAAAAGCTTGACAAGTGCTAAAACCCAGAACATGAAACCATGTGTTGTTGTGAAAGCAAGATTCAGAAATGTCAATTAATTAGATTAAGAGGCTACTTTTAGCTTTACTTGTGTTGCCAAATAACCCTTAAAATATGCATAGCAGTGGAAGTCTACCTCAGCAATACAGTACTTCTGTGCAAAATAAAGACAATGGATCTGGCTAATAGAGGGAATTATTGTATCTGTCATTCAGACAAGGAGAATGATCTAGAAGCAAATGTCTTGCTTCCCTTTCCACTGTATGGATTCACAAGCAAGATAAATTCTGTCACTTAGGAGTTTAGGCACAATTTTTTCCCCCCCGAAATCTGATTCAGATTAGAAAATAAAAGTCAAATCACTATTATACATCTCCATAAGTAAAATGGATTTCTAACATCACTGTCTGTGTAGCTGTCTCCCCCTGCCCATAAACTACCATCCTTTATTTGCATTTTCAAAGTTCACTTTAGAAAAAAGAGTGGCGCAATTAAATACATTTTATTCAACTTCCTCATAGCTACCCTTAAAATTTTTATCTTTAAATAATCCATATCCTCAATTTTATTTACACTATAAACTGTTCCTATATTTTAATGGTATGTTTGCTTTAAAAGGGGTTGTTGGCTTTAATAGCTCGGTTATTATCTTTGTAAACTAACATTCCACATTCCTCCTAACTAAATCCTAGCAAATCGTCTGTGCCTGCATTTGGAACATACATTCCACCACCAAAAATAAAATTTAAGCCAAATAAATGTTCTGTTCAAGTTAATATACATAAAATGAATAGCTAAACATAGATCAATTTTGATGGATTTAACAGTAGGTTTGCTAGTGGCAGGAGGGTCATGATATGTAATACGCCCGAGAGAATGGAACTAAATAAATTTAATTTCCTGTAACCCCTATTAGTTTGTGTTATTTTTTAATGCTAGAACACTTTATCTCTTTAGCAAAAAAGTAACTGCTTGTGTTTTTCTAAAACACATCACTAGCGAGATGGATCAGTATAAAGGTACAGGGTGATACTTGCAGAGGTGGGTAAGCAGGTAAGCAAAATAGGGAGGACCCCAAGAGAAACAGACCTGCAGCTGAAGGGAATCTCTAAGGCTCAGGCTCTGCCCCAGGACAAGACCCACTCACACCACAGGAGAGCCTTGGCAGAAGTTTAGGAACAATAACTTGCATGAAGGCAGCCTCTTATTTCCCTTTTCACTGAAATACACCCAAACAAATATATTTGCTCATCTTTGCCCTTCCATCCTATCCTTTCAAAGGACCTGATCTCTAGCAAAGCCATCATTTCTCAGAGAGCATGGTTGTAGGTAACATAGGCACAGCACAAGACACACAGTTACAGTGCATGGAATCAAATATGGTACATACTGGCATCAGTCCTTGAGCAATAACCAATCTTGGAATGACATTTAGTAACTCAAATAACGAGTTTTGGCCCTCAGCTGCAATTTTAATTCTTCAATTAAAAAAAAAACAAACACAAAAATAATTATTTTAGTTGTTTTCCCCCTATTAACTGGTCCACTGTCAGCTGTGTCACAAGCAATTGTTTCTGGCAATAAACCCTCTTCCTCCCCTGCCAGAGCCTGTACAGACCTAAAGCCTTCTCTATGGCTTGGACTTCAAGCAACTCCTTCTCTTCCCTATTTCTTGGCCTCTCCCCTCTTCACAGGGCACCTCTGTGGTATTTGGCTGCTGGTTTGATTTGTGATGAAAAGATGAGTGTATATAACTACTTGTTGCTGTCATACTCGAGCCTAATCTCTCTGTGCTGAGAAGTGGGACTCTGCAGAGGGTATCCATGCATGCCCTTTACTGAAGGAGGAAGGAGACGAGAAAGAGAAATGTAATATTTAAGCATATATATTAAAAAAAATCCCTAACATTCAAAAAAATATAGAAAAAAAAAAGAACAGACCCCACCACCACCCCCACAAAAGACCAAGACAGTCCTAATTTTTAGTCACACCACAAACTATTCTTAAGTTCTCTGGCCAAGGCTTGTTAAAAACAGAACATCCTAAATGTTCTAAAAATTGTATGAGAAGCAGATGGAGGTATTTCCTTACAGAATGAGCCTAAAGTGAAACAACTGAAATATATTGTCCACCAAAGAGCAAGGCAAAAATTCACAGTGTTAGAGACACCCCGAGTGCAAAGGCATTGGGTGCCCTGTCAGTGACTGAGCTGTACCAGAGGTCGTAAAGCCTGACCTGGTCTTCAGCTGCTCCCTGACAGGGCGGGGACCTTCCACAGGTCCTGTGTCACACACGGCCACTCCCTGCAGGTATTGTGGACACCTCAGGACATCTCAGGCAGCTTCAAGCATCTATTTTGGCACTTAAATCCTGCTCTCTATGTCTTTGCTTGGAAAAGCCCTATAAAACTGTGAGCCATGGATGAAAATAGAGCAGTGAGGACTAAATTAAAGCAAAATTTAGTAACAGGGCCCAAACGTTAACATGCTGTATTTATCTCAAACTTATTAACATTCCTATGAGTCTCTGAAACACTTTATTACTGATACATGGGACTGTGCTGCTATAATAGGCTTCCCTGAGGAGTAACTAGGACTCCAGCTGTACTGCAGGATATGCTGTACTACATATTATAGGGTTAAATGGTGCTGTCTGTTATCTGCACAATGTGTGTATTACAAGTGTAAATGAGGGAGCTCATTTGAGAAAACTGAAGTCTGCGCTGAAACACTGAAAAGGTTTGTGCTGTTAGTGAAAAAGAGTGAAGGGTCCCTTTTTCCAGTTGCAAGCGACTTAGCCATATGATTGATGTAGAAAACTTAATGCCTCTGCCAGCAAAAAAATGAAGCTGTGTCTGAAGTAACTCTACCTACCAGTGTTATGAGGACTGCAACCTCACCTGAGCACAGAAGGCAGTCACAGTGTAAAATGGCAAAATGCAAGGCCATTCACTGCCTGTCAGAGCTGGTTAGCAAAGACAGCAATGACACTAAGCCATGTAGGTCCCTCCCTCTGCTAGAACAGAGAAAGCTAGTTTTCCCTCCTATATAGCATAAGAAAAACCTAGTGAACTGAACTGATGACAGAAGTGACATGAAAAGTCCATCAAAATAGTTAAAATTAAAATCGTAATTACCAGTGTACGTCTGGAAATCAGTCACAGGTTTGTAGGGAAAAAAATGCTACTGTGTTCAACAGCCGTGCCTACCTGAGGTGTTCAAAAAGGACTGTAGGTTACAGGAGACCTGAAAGTTCAACTTTTGGTTATTCTGCAGCACAAGTAGGTCAAGAACACCCACATCAGCTTGTCACAAGGTGCAGTGATGGTGCCTGCACTCCTCCTCCTCAAGCTGCTCTGTGCTTAACTTGGAGTTAGAGTTGTGTTCCCCTGGATAATCTAATCTCCACGCCCCTTGCTGCAAGTGGAACTGATTAACTCTTCTCTTGCCCTTGGTAGATACATAAAACATTTGATCAGCACCCATTTTATAACAACTTATTTTTAAGCATAGCTAAAGACTATTATCATGTCCCTACTCAGATTTCTTGTTTCTAGACTAAACAAATCCAATACTTTTAACTTTTCCTCACAGGTCATGTTAGCAAAACCTCTAATCATTCTTGTTGATCTCCTCTGGATTCTTTCCAATTTGCCTCCATCTTTCTTAATGTCACCAACTTCAGCAGAAGTTTTGCAGCTTGGAGAATTGTTTCTTGCTGCAGAAGTCACCTGACACCCTGACCTTTAGCTCAACAATGAGAAATAGCATACAAGCTTCCTTAAAGAAAATGGTATTACATATATACTGTCATGTATACTTAGTGTCATGCCACCTGCTTGCCACATCAACCGACTACTTTGCCTTAACAGCAACAGAGCAACAACAAATAAAAAAGCTTCTTCTTTTCCAAGCTGTTGTATAGACGGTCTTATTGTATAACTTAAAAATACAAGAAAGAAAAGCCAAGCCATTTTAAAATTCTATTAAAAATTCTTTTTTTCCACCCAACATCTCAAAAAGCAAAGCAATTTCAAGCAAAGAGAACAGACCAAAGGAAAACCGTGAGGGAAAAGCACTGTGAGGGAGATGCTAGCCAAAGTTACAGGGAGCAAGTAAAATAGCCTATCATTAACAGAGGGAGCCTTTACTTCAGGCTGAGTGTTAAAATCAATTAAAGACTTCTTTACCCAATCTGTAAAAACTTGTCATAGGTAACAACTCACAGAACTTACCTTCTTCACTGAAGACTCTAAAGCCCAACAAACAACAAAAGAGGAACCAACAGGAAAGCGCAGAGACCAGTGACATTAGGTACATTATCCACTCACCCTCCCGAGTCTACAATAGCCCCCAAACTACCCATCAGCTCCTATTTCACTCAGTAAGCAGCTAAATTACTGCCAGCTGGGCAGTGCCAAGCTCCCTGGCTGCTGATGACCTGCAGGTGTGATGTGGTGAGCTGAGCTCCGGAGCATTCCTGCAGGCAGAAGGGATTGTGGGGTCTGGCCCAAGTTCTGCTGGGGTATACCCGCTACCTGGGTTCACAAAGAGAGCATGCTGAGAGCCAGGGAGCAGCTCAGCCCACTGGAAAGCCCTGCCTAGAACAGGGCAAAGTGTGCACAGAAGGGAAAGCTCTGGCTGCTGGAATGCTGTGGTCTCCAGCTCCAGGAGAGGGCTTGCAGCTGGGATGCTGAGCAGATGGCAGGCAGCACCTATCTGGGCTCTGTTAGCCAAGAGTGGTAGCACAGATGCTTCAGCTACCCTCCAGAGTATTTAATTTCTAGGTACTTGGGTATGTTGTGGCATGTCTGACCAGCTAAAAAAAAGCCCTCCTTGCCCACCAGACCTTTCCTGCTCTTTGCAGGGCAGCCCGGGTGCTCAGCAGAGCATTCTTGTCCAGGGGACAGCCCTGTGGAGCAGGGGGGACAGTGGGTCAGGAAATTCATGGTCTGGTGCTGGGTGTCTCTGATGGCTTTGTGGCATTTGTCATGCTCTGTAAAACAGCCTCTTAGGGGGGAGGTCTGAGCAGGTCTGCAAGAAAACACAGAGAGAGGCTCCTAGCAGGGCTTTGGGAGGAGGGCAAGAGGGCAGCGTGACAGCAGAGCTGACAGAGAGGAGTGTGCCAAGCTCCGGCTGCGTCCAGCAGGGGAGGGGTTAAAGCAGCTTTAGAGTGCAGGAACCAGGCTAAGAGGGAGTATTACATGTGCTGAGAGTGTTTCTGTGGGATCAGAACTGTTTACAGTGTAATGTGCCTGCACCTGTGGGTTGGTGTGGTTTTGCCTGCTGTTCAGTGCTTCCTGAGAAGCTGCTAATATACCGTAGCTGATGAGACCGCTGTTTTGATCTCTCCCTCCTTGGAATCTCTTCTAGAGCCTTTAATAAAAGCCCTATTAAGGAAGTACAAGTGGGTGCTTTGTGCTTCTTCAATACCTAATTTATATTTTTAACATTAAATACTCAAACACATGCTTTGAATTTGTGCTTTTTTTAGTCTAATAGTTTCTTGCTGGAGACTTACGTACATTTTTCTATCACATAATTCCTTATTTTCTTATGGGGTTTTGGGCATTCTCATACATTGCCCAAATCTTCTGTTAAAATTAAAAGGCATACTGAAGTCCTGTCATTCAAATTATTGATGGCAACTAGTCTGTCTGGAGGTGATGGTTGTATTAAAACATTTATCACATAAAAAAAGAAGCATATGGCATTTACAGAATCTGGGCCAAGGAAGAAGGAAAGGGTCATGTTCACTCCCAAAACAGGAGCAAGCTTCTCCTGAGGGTTATACATGGATTCAGTTCAGAGGGAGCTGGAGAATCTCATATATTTTGAAATCATGAGGGGTATGAAATCAGCATAAGTTACAGCTGCCCTTAGGTGCTTTTTTTTGAGTGGTCAGTGCCACAATCATTCAGCAGAGCACATTGATCTCACTGACTCTGGCAGAATTATAGAGGGTCTGTTTGCATGAACCACTGCTGAACAATTTATCTGATGTATTAATCATCTCTTAGATAAGAGTATCTGGACCATAGATTTTTCTTGTAACCCTGTTTTCCTCCCATGGTCTTTTGTTGTTGAGTTTTCATATGAAATTTCAAAATTGCATTTTTTGGGTGTTTGTTAAGGCTTAGGATCCCCGGGTCCATTTTGAAGCACTGGGAAGTGCAGGCTACTGTGTTGGAGTGCTCTGTAGCCTTCAGAGAGGATGGAGAAATTGCCCCTTTCAACAGCAGCTCTGGTTTGGAAACTGATTTGTCTCCACAGTGGCAAATAGAAGTCAAGACCCTATTTTTCCTTCACCTTCCAAATGCATGCATAAGAGGCAAAAACTGAACATTTAGTTGGAGATTGGAAAAATTAGTATAATTTCTAGGGTTGATGAGGCTGTTTTACTCAGTTCCAGTAATCCCCCTTGACTCCGCCAGGCTGTGCCCTCTGGGGAGCCTCTTTCTCATACCCACAGCCTTCAGAAGAGAAACTTTCTTAGTCCCACATGCCTCCCTCCCCACAGCCAGTATAAACCACTGAGGGTCAGTTTTTCTTGTCCCCAAACTATCCCCAGAACCCAGGGAGCAATGAAATACACTTTGCAGAATTTCTCCATCTGCTCTGCCCTTCTCTGCAGCTCCCCGACATTGCATGCTCAACTTCCCGGCACAGTAAATGGGAATTAATGCAGAGAAGTCCATGGCTGGCCCTGACTGGCCAGGCCCTGCCCTCCAGTGTTAATCTGCTGCTGATCTTCTGATTTGCCCTCTGCAACATAGCATTAGAGATGCAGATGGACACTGCAACCCCTGGTTAAGCTTTGCTTCCCAAGCACCAGTGTACCCCAATAATGACTTTATTTTAAAGTGCTTTCTAACTCCAGGAATTTCCAGAGACATTTAATTGGGGACCCCACACTTCTGTGCTCCTCTAAATATGGTCCCGAGACTAATTCATGTTTTAGCACAAGCCAGAGTGCACATATAAAATGTTCAGCCATTCAGAGGTACAAAACCCAGTAATCTTAGCCTGGAACAATTGTACTGAACTGAAGCACTACTCCTCTTTTCTAGATCTACTTTTAAGATCCCTGTCAAAACAGCCCTTCAAACACATTTGATTGGGTTGGGGCTCATCACGCTGTCACCAACTCACTTTTCATTAGGCTGTTGCTCTCTGTTAGCCTAGCCAAGCAGAAGAACTCAAACACATGCACAAATTAAATCGACATCCAAACTCCACCAATATACAAAGCAATTTAAATGATATTCATTAGAGCGATGACAAGTCCTGATGAGGCTTTCAGGAGCGGAGTCCTTCAGCTTCTGCCGACTCGGTTTCATGGTCATTGAGGCGTAACTGCAGTGACTGTACCTCCAGTTTAGAGGGAAAAAAAGCCAAGAATATGACTCCGCTTCCTGACACACCTACCTCATTCTCCCTCTCTGCACAGGTTTACAGCTGAGCACAGGTTCCAGGCTTTTTTTACAGTTCTTCCCAGGCTTTATATTGCACACACGCTTTATCAAATCCCCTTCCTTTCCCTGCCACCTACAAATGTGCCAATTAAAAAGAATTCCATTTTCAAGTAATTTCATTTCACTTGGCTAGAAAGGTCACTAACTCACAACTATGATGGCTATAAACACGTCCCCAGCTTCCTACCATGCAAGAGTGAATTTGATATGTTGAAGCTTAATAAAGAAGTATTTTTCATTGTTAATTTATACTGAAGTTTAAAAGTTACCCTCTCTCCATTTATATTTTTTGATATTAAAAAAGAAAAAAAAAAAAAAAGATGGACACTATCTTCTCCACAGGGAGTGGAATGGGGCTGACAGGTCTAATATAGGCTTTTCCACAGTGCCAAATCATTTGAAATTCATTTCCCTTGTGACCCAAGTCCTTACCTCAGGCATCAAGAGGTAAGTTATCAGAAAATTAGTTCACTATTTGGTTACAAAGTCCACTATGCTGCTTGCAAAATTTAAGTGTATAGAGGAAGAAATGCACATTTACACCCTAATGTGACACCAGGAAAACCCAGCGGGTGACGTGGGGACCACCCCATCATTTTCGCTTAGGCAAGGAACACATCACTCTTAGCTGTGGGCTCCACCACCCACCCCAGCCCCTGGCTCAGGAACAGGGCTGGGGCTGCCCTGCCATTTTAAACTTATTTCTTGCTCTACAACACCCTTTTTTTAGTTCTTGAAACAGGCCAAGAATTTTAAAAGCATGATATACAGGAAAATGTCTTGTTATATTATTACACAAAAATTCCTTTTCTTGGCATAGCTGCCTTGGGCTGTAATTTTTAATTTTACTTTTTAAGCACTCCTACAATGAAAAGATAGGCACAGTGCTATAGAAGTGTGATTTGCAGTTGCGTATTCTCATTTCAATGAAGCTTATATATATGAATTTGATGAGTGGTCTGGACATATCCATCTATCCCAAAAAGTCTATCTGATTTTAATTCTCTTAAACGATTATTTAACCAGAAGTGCATTTCAAGCTATAAATAAGGCAAAGTGAACCAAGCAACAGCTGCTGAGGAAGTTAATGTGTCCCACGTATATGTTGTAATATACTGATGAAAAACAAACAAACAAACCGCTACCCTAACACATAAGCTGGATATTAAGTATAAAGGAAGATTGTTTTTACATGTAAAAAATGATTTTATGTAGCACCACTGCTGTATTTGTGTATGTACTAGATAATGAACAAAGCACGAGCAACGTGTTAGTAAATCTTAGTCATCTTTTTCATGCTGAACACTTAGTTAAAATTATTGCCCCAAACCAAGGCCTGAAAACAGATTGTAACCTCACCGATTACTCCGACGCTTTCAGACATGTATAATGATGCGTTAATACATAATTCTGCTCCCTTCCATAAATGACCCTGATTCTTTCTTCCTTCACTGGTAAAAGATTGACTTCTTATGCAAATACTCTTCAATGACGGCTGTGATATTACAGTCTTAAACATATACAAGCTTTTCATTATTACAGGGTAATTACTGAAAACTCAACAAAATTCACTGCTACCACACCCCGACCAACAGAGCCACTTTCATATTCTGAGATAGCTGCAAGATAAGTATTTCTTGTTCTCTCATTTACCTACAGCAGGTCAAGCAAGGGCTGGAAGGCATGTCTTGGCACAGAGTCCCAGGAGAAGAGAATTTACTGGTTTTTTTTTTTTCCTCGATATTGTATGTATTTACTAGTGATGCTCAAGGGAGCTACACACTTGTGTTTCTACTGCTAAAACAGTAACTGTCCAGTCAAGTATTAAGAGCTATTTCATCCTTGGCTAACAGGACAGTCCAGTTACTTTTACAAAGTTCAGTAATCTTTAAACTATTTTTTTTCTACTTTCCTTGATAAATTCTAGTTTTATGACTGTCCCTATTTCAGCTCTGTGGAGCAGTGTGGGTAACAGACCACCTAGCAAAGCCCCAACATATTCTTGTAGTAAAAAGTTACCCAAACAAAACAGGCAGCAACGAATGTAATAATTTGGTATTTTTCTAGGAAATATATAAGGCTCTCTGGAGGCATATCTTAAAATAAAAAATTTATTAATTAAATTTAGCTTTATTACGAGTCATCTCTGTTCCACTTGCGCCACGGTTTTTTTTTTTTTGTGTTGCAACTGAAATAAGAATTTGCAAAATTAAAGAAGGTTCTTCCCTTCAATACATGCCAGTATTTTTTTAAATCTCAAAGCATAGCCAAATTTTTTTACTGTCATAACATGTAGAGTCATATTGTGTTTAGCTTTATATATCAAGATATGTACCCATATTTAAATGCAACAGATAATTGCCATATTGATAACATTAATCTGCCTTGGTTTGGATAAAAAAAAATGGACATTGTGTTTACCACAAATGCAACTGCATAATTAAAACAATATACTTTCAATTCTAATACAAAAATAAAATATAATGAAGATTGTAGAAATATTTTGGTTTCAGAAACAGTTCCTTACACTAGCTTAAAAGTCATATTTCAGTTAATTATAGATTTCTTACTCACTAAAACTTAAGATACATTCCTTTTTTTTTTTTTTTTTTTTTTTTTTGCTAAATGTTGACTCCAGTGAACAGCTCTCTAAGATCTGGCATATTGATTTCTTGTTGTGAAGTGAGCTGTTCAAGCTCCATTTAAGATTTTCATCTTGCATGTAGCCCTGAGCACATCATAGCACCATAAATTAGTTAAATTGCACATTTATCACAAATGTTATTTTAAGATACTGCGTAAATGTGATGGCTGGAAGATATACAGTATGCTGCAACAAGCCACTACTTGGGTGGGGTTAGACCAGGGTCACCTTTATACACCTGTGATTTAAAGCTCTTCCCATCCCAACACAATTTCATTTTTAACTTCTTTCTGCAGGCATTTTGTTTTCTCTTGCACTCGTTCTGCGTAATTCTAAATAAAATATCATGAGAAACAAAACTCAGAACTCAGATGCATATTTTAAAATCCTGTATCCATACCTTCATGTCTGTCTAATAGGAAAAAAATTATCTTAACATATCTAGGTTGGTGATTTGGTTAGCACTAATAGTTACCATGCCAATATACATATCGGTGTACGGATGAAAAGAGCATTATTCTAGTTCATTGATTCCCTAAATTCTTTATAATGTGAAACCACATTGGTATGCCAGTCCTGGAGGTTCTGAAATGCAAGCTGAACTTTATTTTAATAAATTTGGGGCATGCAGATCCTGACTAGCCATTCATTTGCAAAGTTCCTAGTGTATTTTAAGAAATGTATTAAAAGTCCTTTCTGGTGCACGCTAACAGATATGGTTCCTCCCTGAATTTGTACCCATCATGTCTCCTCACTGCACATTCAGACCTAGCTAAGTTAGGCCCAGGAACAGACTTTTACCAGATTAGGGCAGTTGCATCAGACCCCTTTGTATTTTAAGACTAAGTAGAAGGAACACTGCAGAAGACTCTGCAGTCTCTTGCTTTTACTCCCTCCTGTGTCCCAGATAACAGTATTGCGTACACAGTTTTTAGCATTACTATTATAAGTCAATGGTGCATCTTAAAAATACATTGATTGACAATATATGCAATAATCTGCCAGTCTCCTTATGTGTGAATTTCTGGTTTGCAACCAAATACTATATTTAAGCTGTTATAATTTTCAAAGGAGGAATTCTCTGCTGCAGAGGTAAAAAGTTTGGCTACGTTTAGGCTGAGATCATCTATTTGCAAAAAATGTGGACAGCCACCCGGGAGGCTTCATGAAAGACTCCAGCCAGCCAGGTTGCCTCTGCTGGCTAAGTGAGGGGGACTCCTGAGATGGTACAGACGACCAGTAAAACGGCATGCTGAGAGTTTATTGCTGGAACTTGAGCCGAGGACATAAAAATTGACACACAAACGACCTTAAAATCAGATGCAAGTGCGAGCCAAAAGAGGAGGGAAAACCCCAGAGCCCCAATCCTGTTGACTTGGTCCACTTAGCAGTATTTGCTGTAGAATGAACAGAGCACTCCAATACATTTTTGACACGTGGTACTGGCCTTTACAATATAAGACGGAAAAATGGAAAAGAGAGATGGAAAGAAGGATGGAAAGACAAAAGAACTAACAATTTAATTACTTGCTTACTGGAAGACAGTGAGGGTTTGTTGGTTTTTTGTTTTTTTTAAAAGAAAACTGTACATTTGACATTCAAATGCTGTTTTTACTGGAGATGCTGAAGTGCTGTAATGGTGGTTTTGGTTCCCAGGTAACCATCTCCAGACTTTGAGTTCACCTGACTGGCAAAAGACATTATTTACATGCATAGTAATAAAGGTGTTTGGAGATGCAAATTATTTTCAATGGTTTTGATGGGATGACCTGTCAACACCACTAAAAGTCTGTCATTATCATATAAATACTCCCGCTTGTTTGCGTTTCTTTGGCACGTCTTTATTCATCTTCTTTGCCCCTCTCCACCGCTGTGAATGCTGTCCAGCAGGAGGGAGGGCCAGAAGAGCACTCACATCAAATCACAAAGTTTAAGTCACTGGTCTGAGGTTCCTACTCCTGTCATTTGAAAATGCTGAGTAGCTGGAAGGGGATTCTCCTCGCCGTGAAACAGCCCCCGGTGCAGGCTCTGCTCAGTGCATTTGGAGGAAGGCAGGTGAGCAGCAGCATCTCCCTGGCTCTCAATTCAGCCCAGCAAAACGCCTGCTCGCTTCGCCACGTGCTGTTGATAAACCCCCTCTTCACAGCCAGCCTTACCTGATGTTTAAAAGGGAGTTATAATGCTCGTTTATCTTTTCTGGGGGGAAAAAAAATTCTGTTAATGCAGCCTTTGAATAAGTGCTACCCTGCTCTTGAAATGCTAAAGTTCACTAAAACTCCGGTGATTTATGTGCAGCTTTTGACTGCCAGCACCTGGCAGATGAAGAAACCTACTCAAGCTTCAGTCATAAACAGATAGCATACAATTTAATTTTAATGTGCTCGTTAGTCGTAGCACATTTCAGACATAATTGTGAACGCAACACAAAATTATAGCAAAAAGACAATTTTAATGCTGCTGTAGAAAAAAAGGTTATATGAAGAGTCATATAATGGTGCTTCATTGTCAACAACAAAACAGGGCACAGAGTGCATTACAGTGTCTGTGCTGTTTACATGCCAATATTTTATACATAGATTCTCATATGGTGTCAGCTGTCAGTTACTTCTGCAAATTAACTGCCAAAAATGGAGACGAACAGAATCACTTAGTGTGCTGGTAACCACGGGTTACCTTTCATATGCCTAAAGATAAAGCTGCAGTATGGAATCTTGGGAGAATAATTAGGCAGAACAAAACAGAAAGTTACCAATTGAAATAAAAAGGCATTCTACAATAGGAAATAACAACCAAGAGCGCTTATAAATAAGTAAAAGAGGTTATATCACAGAATGCCTCATAACTTTTTAAGCAAAGTATTACAGTACAAACATTTTAAAGGCTTTATCAATGTTTAGGAAATACAGTACAAGTTTTTCAAATAGATTTAACCCTTTGAGCACTGAGTTCATTTTGAATTTTCTCTTTTTATTTTTTTTCTTTTACTAATAAATACCTTTAAAAGTCATGTTGTGCAAAACAGTTAGAATGCATGCCAGGAATGCAGTCCGTGGCTTCTGTTTTTCCAGACAGTTTAAAAAAAAAAAATAAACAAATGATAGCAATACTAATAAATACGTATAATTTAAACATGAACCTCTCTTAATATAGATGTACTGTATAGCAAAACAAAGCAAAACATACTTTGCTTTAAGAATAATGATTCTGAATACTTTATAAATGCTATCTGTGGTATCTTTTATCACATAATTTACAATGTTTGGATGTTAAAGGAAAAACCATTCAATCTAAAAAAAAATGAAATATACACTATATATAGGTATGATCTATACCTGGGACTTATCAGGTACAAACCCCACTGCTGCTAAAAATGCTGAAGAAAAAGAAAATGGCATTAACCACAATCACATTTTCCATAAGAGATTTTGAAATCTATACAATATATACATCTATGTTTCAATGTGAAAATTATATTTTTAAATTTCAAGGTGTGAGACACCTCTGCATAAATGGAGGTTCATATTAGTAATCGGAACTAAGCTAGTAAGGGTTTTAAAAAAAACAACATATCCATACATTTTTACCAAATTAATGCAAAAGTGCTTCAAAGTACTCAGAGGGCTAAAGATTATAGGGTGAGAAATACCAGCACACTTAGGTCACATGAAAAAGTGCACCAGAATTAGTTATAAATGCTTAATTAAACTGTCTGTTAATGCATGCAGCTTGATGCATCAGAGGGATGCACAGCAACTAAATCCAATTTACACAAAGTTCCAAACACTTACCACTGCATTTTAACCTTCATATTTTACCAGTAACAACAGCTGATTATGCACCTCTATTTAAACACTGTACAGTTATACAAAACAGTTCAGCCCAGAGCGACTCTGGAGTTAAAATAAGAACATGTGCCAAGAACTAAACAGTAGCTTTAAGGCGTCTTTGACAGTTTTCCTCAAAGCAAATTACAGTTATTTTAATCAAAAGCAAATGCTACTGCTTCTCTAACTCCGAAACATACAGAAGATGATCCTCTGGTGACTTCCCATGTGTTTTACTAAGATGAAGTTTAACAGCATGCTTGCTTGCAAAAGTCCTGTTACAAAGTTTGCACTGATAAGAAGTTCCGATATCTTCCTCTGGAGAGGATGTCACCAGTTTTTCAGATGGTGACTTTGCTTGTGCTATCTGATTGTTAATCTGTTCACTGGACAGTTTGGACAAGTCTCTTAACCTGAAACCCAGATGCGATTCAAGATGACTGATATAAGTTGAAGGAGTTCTGATCTGTGAAGCACAGTCATTACAAAAGAACACTGGGTGTCCAGTGTCCAAATTTTTAAGGAACTTAGTTCCCCCCGTCCTTCGGAGCTGGTATTTCACATTGGCCAGCCAGTGGCTAATTGTGGTCATTGAAAGTCCTGTAAACCTGGAAATGTGCATTCTTTCTTGAGGGCTCAAGTCTGACATGATGTATTTTCCCTCTGAAGTCTGCCGTAAACTGGCTGCAAACTGGGCCTGCAATATGAGCAAGTGCTGAGGGTTCCAGTTAGACTGACGTCCCTTCCTTTTCTGAGCTGGTGTACTCTCTTCTGGTTCCTCTATTGTGGTACCATCAATGTCAGATTTCTCAGATATGCTGGAAGGTGTGGAAGATTTTGATGTGTGACTTTCTGTCAGGTTCTTCAGCATATCAGATATATCTGACAAGGCATTCTCGCGTAGCGGCGAGTTTGACATGAATGACACGACTGCAGATGTCTTTGCTGTTGTCACTGTAGATGAAGAAGATGCAGAAGATGTCGATGTGGATGACAAAAGCGCTGAACCCAAAGAGCAGCTTTTGTCACTCTTGCCTTTCGTCAAATCTATGGGTTGGTCATTGTTGACATGATAAAAATAGCGGTCTAAGTGGTCTGATTTTTTGGACTGTAGAGGTGGGGTGGCCACCGCAGCCTTTTCTGCCAAACTGTTGCTCATTTTAAAAAGCATGCTCATTGGATCCAAAGCAGGCAAAGATGGCTTTGCTGCCTTGCCAAGGTGAATATTCATGACAGACTGCAGTGCACTTAATGGGTTTACAAAGGGCTGTTCGGGAGGGTGATCAGTGATGATAGCTGTGCTGCTACTTAAAGAACCCACAATGGACTTAACAGGCTCTTTCCCATTTTCCACAGGTTCTACAGTTGGACTATCTTTGCAACTATCTCTCGGAGGAACTGGGCTGTTCTGCTGGCTTTTAAAGCCACCATCATTGGAGGATTCCATCTTAAGGGGTTCACTGACTTCACTGCTGCACGGCGAAGGTGTCGCACGCTTCAGCGGAGAAAGCTTTCCTTCGGGCTCCTTCATCTTCTCCTCCACTTTAGCCACCTTCTCAGTGACCTTCTTCACCAATTCTTCCATGGCATGAAAATTTGTTTTTGGCACAGGTGAGGTCTGACTGCTTGGTGGAGACACCAAGGGCTGGTTTTTAGTTGGTGATACCAGTTCATTGTTTCCAAACATAGGTTTTAATGGTGTACTCTTCCCAGATGAACCCAACGACAGCTTCATCATATTAGGCAGCTGGTAGGCAGCATGAATGCTGGGATAGCCACCCCAGCTTGGTGTGCCATTCTGGGCTTTGTTTATAGCTGATGTAACTGTGTTTTCTAAAGACTTCAATATATCTAATCCCCCCTTGGGGCTTTCTTCTAGGTCATTTTCAGTCAAGTAATGGTATTTTGAGGAGATATCATACTTCTCCTCATCTTCACTTGACTTCTCTTTGTCCTTCATTTTGTCATCAGCAATGACTCTTTCCTTTTCTACTTCTTTTTTAATCTCAACATTTAATTTAGGGGAAACACTAGAAGGTGTGTTGGAAGGAGACGTAAAAGTGGTGGCAGCTAGTGGCACAGACTGGACCTTCTCATCTACTAAGGACGTTATTGTTGGTGTCGCTGGGGCTTCTATAATTGGCTTCCCTTTTTTCATGGCAGAGTTAGTGACTTTAATAAAATGTCCTGTCACCATCATGTGAGCGGTGAGTTCCTGCAGAGTGTCATGGGAACTTCCACACTCCATGCACTTCAGAATTTGAGATTTCCTCGCCTCAAAGTGCCAGGCATAGCTGGCACCATTCTGGTGACCGTAGCGGTTATTTGGCGTAATGTAAGGATTAGAATTCTTTTGAAGTGCATCGTTGGTATCTGAGATTGTTGCTTTTGGTGTCCCACCCGTGGAGTCTGGAGAACTTGGAAGATCAAGCTCCAGTGATGCTTTCTTTCTAGTAGCTGGGATAATTTTTGCTGCTACAGGTGTAACAGGTTCCTTCAGAGGCACTTTTTGGTAGTGTTTTGTTTTGATCATATGAACACTCAAATCCTGAAGAGATTCAAATGAATGACCACAGTACATACACTTTAACACTTTCTGGGCATCTTCTTTCCCTTCCATTTCAAGCAAAGAGCGTTTACGAGGTTTTGACCATCTTTTGGGGTTATTGTTATCTGTTTCGTGGTTGTCATCTCGATAATGTCCTGTTTCATTCATGTGCACTGTTAATTCTACTAAAGTGTCATAGGCAGCACTGCAGTCTTTACAGCGGAATTTACTGGCTCCAGTAAATATAGAGCCATAAAGCTTACTGCTCTGTCTGTACAATTGAACTGTGCTAAAAAGACTGGGTTCAGGAAGAATTCTGCTCTGAGAAACCTGCTGCAGTGTTTTGGCCATAGCAGTCTGGTGCCAGTCAAAGCTGCCACTTCCACAACTGCTGCTGCTGCTGCTGCTACTGCTGCTGCTACCATTGTTTTTTTCAGAGATTGGCTGGTGAAGGTTCAAATTGAGATTGGACCAGTAGGAATTGGAGAGGAAGTTATTATATACGGCTTTCATTTGTTCTAAACTATCAGATACCGTGGAGTCTTCCAGTGGTATCGAAACCTCCTTGCTCTCTTCCTCATTTTTAATGGAGCTGCTCTCGAAGTCTGCCATGCGGTCACTTGTCTCACTGATGTGGGACTCACTGTCCATTTCATGGCTAGAAAATTCAGCTGCTGGAGAGTTTTGGTAGCTTTGGCAGTTCTTACTGAAGTCTTTTTCTGGACATGCATATTTTGCTGAAGGTTCCCCATCAACTGCATTTTCATCAGGTTCCACATCTTCTTCCACCAGTGCTGCTGCTTTCAGTTCATCTGAAACATAGGCTATTATGAAGAGAAGAAAATATAAGTTAGTTTCTCCTCATCATACTTTTGCTTTAGCCAAAGAAGTGTACTTATTTGTAAAATTAAACAGTTAAAATTTAGTGTTTCTTCAGAGCAAGAAAAAAATCTGCTCTTCAAACATAATTTGCCACCTTATTCTTCTCAAGGGGCAACAGCTTGAAATTAAAACTAAATTTGAAATTAATGAAGCACATTCTGGAGGTGGCATTCATTTCTAAAGTAATAAATTACTTGTATCAACCTCAGAGACAGCAGTTCCTGTCTGTCAATTAATATGTCTTATGCTTCTCCTACCCCTAATGCATTTCTTAACAGACAGATTCACAATTTAAATTAAGCATTTTTTGCTCATTACAGTTTTGAGATTCAATCTTTAATAAATATAGAGAATAACAAACATCAAAAATTTCTACAAAGTAAAAAAACCTCCAGTTAAAATAAATTTTCAAATTAGATATTTTCTTTTTAAATTATCATTATTAGTAGTGTTGTATTTTAGAGGAAATGGTTAAAAGGAGGTGAAACAACCTTTTGAAACAATTCAGAGCAATTTGAGGATACTCATTAGGGGTGCACCAAATGTCCCATTCCCATCTAAATACACCTTTATCAACAAGAAAATCCATGCAGAATTATGTCAGGAGCTAGTTCAAGAAAATTGATATGCTGTACTCATTCTTGCTGTATAAATATATACAAGACCTTCCAGTGGACCTTACAAATGTCAAAGTGTTTGCTCTTTAGACTACTTTGTCAATATTTACTCAGCATAAGCTACACGGACACCCAACAGGGATCCTGTCTCTTTTTCCCCCTCAAGTAATGCAACTGGTGATGTAAATCTAAGATACTCCTCTTGAATAGGATAGTTGGGAACTGACAGTAAACAATTTATTATTTTTTTTCCATGGTGCTTCTGTGCTTCTATTCTGCATACACTAAGTTTACCTTTTTCCTTTAGGCAAGAAAACTATGGAAACACTAAAAGATGGATCATCAAAATTATCTAAGCCTATAAAATGCATTAATTTGCAGGAAAGCAAAAATAGTATATGACCATATTAAGTGGAATTTAAGATCTCTCGCAGTTATAAACTTTGAAAAAAAATCTCATTTTCAGTAAACTCCATGGTTGAAGACATTTTTGACCTTCTCTGCAACACATCTGGAAAGTGGAGGGTATTTGGATCTTAACCACATTGAACAATCTATAGCTTGTTTAGGCAGGCAATAGTGCAGAGAAGATACCAGTTTATACCCCAAAAAGACCTGCTTTAACCAACAGACTGACAAATGTAGAACACTACAGTAGGTATCACATACACAGTATTAAACCTTGCAAACTTCTTTCAGGGAAAATATGTTTAAATGTTATCAGAAAACCACAAGAGACCAAACAACTGTTAAAGTGACAATGAAATCAGGCTTTTAGTTTCACATGGAGTATTTCTTTGTTCAGGTAGGTAATACAAAATATTCACTACTGTTCTTTCACATGGATGAATGGTAGCCAATCTTCCTCCAAGCATGTAAAGTTTTAAGCTGATCTTCAGAATAAAAGTTAAACCTTTGAAAGGCACAAACCTATCACATAAGAGCAACACAGAATAATGATTAAATGTTTCAGTTCAGAAAATTTCAGTGCAGGGGTCCTATTCTTAATCTTTGGGAGAAAGTTGAAAGAATTATGTTAAAAAACTTTACCATAAGATGCTTCAAAGACGCTGATACAAAGATCAGACTTTAACAAAAAATGTACATAGTCTAATGAAGGAGAGCTGTGCTGTTTTGCTGGATTTTATGCTTTTTCAAAATATTTTGAAACAAAAATTATTTTATGCATCTTACAGGCATGCTGGAAATCTGTAGTAAGGTTCAGTGTCTATCCTGCAAATATTTGCAACAGAACCACCACATAGAATCTAAAAAGGTGGATTTTTAGATCTCTAGCAAAGGAGACCAAAGCAGTTCAAATTACTCTCTAAGACTGAAAAAATTTATATAACTACTGATAATGTGCAAGCAACGGACTGTCAACTGCCTCTCTCTCAACCACACCTAGTGATCTGAATAAGGAGGGATGGAAGGAAGGAATTACAGCATTAAACCCATGATTTGGAAGCAAATGTATCCCTTTTCTATTCCACCTCGTGGAAACAGATTTTCTTTTGCATCTCCTGTTCCTTTGCCTCTGTTTTGAAACTGAGCAATAATTTCCTTTTCACAAAGTAAAGAACGCACAAGGTTATCACCACGCTGCCTGCATTCCAACAACCTCATTCACACCTGCAGCCTGAGGTGGCACACCAAGCACTCTAAAAGTACCTTTTTTGCTCATTTTGTATACTGAGAACCAGTCTGAGCGTGTGCCACCCACTCCCACCACCACACCACATTCCAAAGCCATGGGTTTCATCCCTGCACACCACAGAAAACCCTCCTGGGAACCAGTGCTCACCAACACAAACAAAGGGGGCACAGAACCAAGCCCCTAATTAGTGTGTTATTCTTTACTTTTTTATTTCTCTTACTGCTGAAGTCTTATGAATTTTGTTTGAACTTAAACACTTGTCACATTCACAGCTTTTTTAGAGAGTGACTTTTACATTAGGGAAAACCTCCAGCATGTGGCTCATTTAAATGTAAATCTATTTACCTTTCATGCTTTCTTTGCCCTTTTCACCAACTATCAAGCATATTTGCGTGTTAACCAGGAGCTGCCTCCTCTATAGCTGTTCTCCTTCCTAAACTCAAGTTGTGAAGCCAACTTGTGACATCAGTCTTTGATCCAGAAATGCAGGAAATGAGGCACAAACGACAGTGTGGAATTTAACCTGGCAACTTGAATAAACTGACAGTTGGAACAACAACTTCTGTTTCTTCCCCTGCACAAAGAACAGGAGGGATGAAACCTGGTCTAGTGAAAGGTGTTCCTGCCCCAGGCAGGGGGGTAGAACCAGATGATCTTTAATGTCCCTTCCGATCCAGGCCATTCCATGATTCTACAATTCCTCAATCAAAGAGTTGATTACCTTCATAACTGAGCTATGGACCATTTCTTTGCCAGTGGAAATAAACTGGGATCCATCACTGCCCAAATGCAACGGATGAGGATGCTCAAGAAAATATTTTTGCCTAAGACTTAAAACACCATCCTAAATTGGACTTTATGTAGCTTCTAATTCCTTATTTCAAGAGCTGATCTCCTAATCACTTGCCTTCATGGCAATATAAGGGAACCCAACAGGTCCTGGACCAGCCTGGAATAGCAGATTTCGGGCACACTCACAGGCTCTGCAATGCCACTACAGGTAACTTTATGCTGGTTGGCATGTTTCCTCCTCAGAAAACCCAATTAAATTGTCCCCAGAAGAGCAGGGAGTACAGGATTCAGTGCAGGTACCCATGGAAAGGAGCCCATCTGCAGCCAAGGGAACCTCTGATCCCTCCCTGCCCCACCAGACCTTGCTCAGGGGCAAGAAATGGTCTGTATTCTGAGCAGACATGAAGGTAACAGCTTCACCTGCATCAGAAATAAGGAATAGGAGGCCTGTAGCAGAGAAATTTCTTCTTTGGTTAAGTACCTACAGGAAGAGCAAAGAGACTATGAAAGCAGAGAATAAAATCAGCACATGGTAAAAAGGTTTTCCACAGAGATTCACTGCCTGGTGGAGAGACTGACTTTAAGGAGCACTGTCTCTAGCCCGTCCTCACACAGCTGTATTATTATTATTATTATTAAAAAAAAACCTTGCTGTTTGATATTTTTCAAGTATAGAGTAAATGTTTGAACTACAGGGCATCTATAAAACTTCTTCAATGCCTCAACAGCAATGTCAGAGGGGGGGAAAAACAACTCTAAAGGCAAATCTAATGGCAGCAGACATTAATAAGAGTGGAAATGTAAGAAATTAGGTGGTTCTGGGGTTTGTTTTTTCCAGGGTAAAGGATGGGGGAAAAAAAAAAAAAAAACAGTTCTGAAAAAACTGTTTAGTTTACATCTCACAGGGCACCTCAACTCACAGGAAATTGCCTGCAAGTTGAGCAATGGTGTCACTGTGACATAATATTTGACAAAAAAATGGAAAGCCACTCCCTGGTGTGGGCCTCAGTTTATGGAGAAGATGAGGATATCAAAGGCATTCAGAAATGTTTTGCAGGTGCAGCTAGAGAGAGACAGAGAAGGGACTGTTCCCTCATTAATATTTGTTATAATTATTAACTAAACTGCTAGGTAATAATGAAATTAACACCTTTGATATCAATACATAACAGTAAGCTGTGGTATAATGCAATTCATTTCCACACCAGAGGGAATTACCTTCATAACTGAGCTATGGATCATTTCTTTGCCAGTGGAAATAAACTGTGATCCATCACTGCCCAAAATGATCTACATATTGTATAGACAGTAATAAACTCATATACCTGGCTCCACACAGACACCAGGGATCTACTCAACAAGAGCACAGAAGTGTCACCAGTCCACTGTGATTCTGGAGGCAGAGGAAGAGCCTATGCAGCCAAACCAGCTGTGCCTGCTGATGTCCTGAGCAATGAGATGCCCACCAGCACCACAGCTTCTGCCTTGACCCTCTGCTGCCAGAGCTCCTCTCCAGCAGAAACAGGAAAAACACCACATGGTTTTCATCCCCTCCATGGCACCATCCACCCAGTGACACGGTCAGACACACACCTCCTTGAGTTTCTTTGGAAATAGAGACCACAGCATTAAAGGTGTATTTTACTGTTCTCCAAATCCCAATTAATTGCACAATTCTTCCCGTATTTCCTGAAAAATGCATCTGAGACCATATATTTTGGCTTGGATGTATCCAAATATTTCATTTTCATACTTACAAAATTTCTTGGTTTAATTATGTTTTTTTGCCAAGAATGTTTCTTTTCTTTTAATTAGCTTACTGGGGTATATTTAAACTAGCATATATGCTCCTTGCTTGAAAAAGTAACAAAACATTCCAATATTCTTCTCACATAAAAAATGCTTAACTGCAAAAGTTTATCAAAAACACTCAGCTCCTTGGAAATATTTCAATTTTAACTGAGTAGCTTTTTATTAAAAAAATTTCATCAGCTTTATTATTTATGTCTCATTTGAAATCATCATGCAATACTATGGGTCACCTCCCAAACCATCTGAATTTGAGTGGATTGTGAAAAAAAAATAGTCACAGCTCCTAAAAAGCCCAAGCCCATACACATTTCACATTTGGAAAAAAAAAAAAAAAAAAAGAGAAAAGAAAAGAAAATCAAAACCCAGAGAAAAAGGATCACAACAGATAACAAAGTAGAGCAGTGAGTAGGACTCAGCCAGAGAAACTTCCTCTGCATCCTGACCCCATTCCCCACACGGCAGCACAGCCCAAGAGGTGGCTCCTGCCACCACCAGTGCTGCTGGCAGTGCACAGCCTTTTCCAAAATATCCGTCCCATGCTGTTTTAAATCAGACATCAGCCACCTTAGAAATAATCAGAATATTTTTTTATTATTTAAGCAATCGATGAAAAAACCTCAGAGTCCCCGGTTTCAGTGGAGTTAAGAAGGGGCTCAGTCCCAACACCAGCACAGAGAAAGCCAACAGAGGAACAGCAGCATGGAGATGGTCTGACTGTGCCAATGAACCTCACTCGCTAGATTAATGAACAGAGGCAAGAGAAAACCAGCTCGGTGGATGGAGTCACTCAAAGACCTAATGCAAATGAAGGCATATAAAAGAGTTATATTAGTCTGTTAGAAAACTCCCACTCCACAGGCCTTCCACTTACAGGAAGAAAGGCAAACATTTCACCCACAACATGAGCTATTTCTATACCAAGACTGACTGATAATTCCCATGTAACTGAAATTGTATTTGAGACTTCACTCCTTGGCAGAGGTGTTCACACAGTCCTCATTAGGCAGTCGAATGGCAGCAAGGAGTGCCTGCCCTGTTTACAAGAGTGGCAAATGACAACAGGCTATAAACGGGCATAGCAATACTGATTACCCAGCACCTTGACAGGGACATTATTCCTGTTAGAAAGGTCAAAGGTTCTGTTTCATAGAGGCAGGACTGTCTATTATGGGAGAGAAATGTTATTTCCAAGTGGAGAGGTCAGCACTTCTCTCGAACATAGGCTGAAGTCCCTGGTACCTCACACCGGAGTGCGAGCCTACTGCAAGATGGATTGTTCTGCCCACTGGCAAGGTCAAGAATATTAATTTTCAACATCTTAATTTGATGTGATGTGCATGATTAATGCTTGTTTAGCTGGATTTTTTGTATGTTGATAAATCTGCAGCCTTTTCATGCCAGTAAGAGCATAGTATTAAGTCACTGGGAGACGGTGTGGATAGATGTGACATAGGATGCCAATCTAATGGGTGGCTATCATTAGGTACTAAAGACTTTGAAGCGTACTTGTGTTTGTTCCTTCATGAAAATACTGCAGCTGTCTGCCACAGAGAGCTCAGAAATAGGCCAGAGGAAGCCAGCCAGCTGCTCTGATTCATCATCCTGGACTGGTACTACATTTGGAGAGATTTCAGTGCTCAAATTAACTGTATGTGTTAAGAGTTGAGAATTACATGGACAAGAACACACAGTGAAGAGACAATAACAAGGAATGAGTTTATATGTCATTAAAGTGTGGGCCACCTAAACACAAAACAAAGCAAGTCCACATCAGGCACTTTTTCCTCATGTATTTCAGACTCCCCTGGGTTTTGTGCAGTTTAAAGGACTCAGGTCTGCCGTTCAGAGTAGACTTCAAACTACCACATGAAACGTGTCATACAGGCCGCCCACAAATGAAAAGAAAATGCATTCAAAAATCGCTACTAATTCTGATAAGGGAGGCATTCATTTTTCTGAAACCAAATACTGTTTAGATGTTTCTTAAATGAGAGAGTTCAGACCTCATATTTATGTATTATCTCCTTCACTAAATATACACCTCAAAAAACAGGATACCCTAATATGAAATGATGGCTTAGAAATAACTTGGTACTATTGGAGAGCATCACTTAATTGAGGTGCTCAAGAGCTTCAATGAATGCTTTATTTTTCACAACCCTGTGGAAGAAACATTCTTATCCACAATTTATAGCTGAAAACCTGGAAATCCAAAGAAGTTAATTGTCTAGTGCTAGACAGGAAGACAAGTAAAGGAGCCCGTTACTCCTGTAGGTTAATATATATATATATAATTCAGCTATTTACACAAAACATGAGATTACTTAAGTTTGTGTTTCTGTTCCTATGCTTCTTCACAGTGTGTTTATGTGAATACAATCTATGTATATAACTGAAAATAACTGCCATTTTTCAGCTTAAGCACTTATTAAGGGAAGAATACCTGGTGAAATACCCACAGGTGCATGTACTGTGCACAAACCCAGAGCCTGTGGTTACAAACCTCCTCTAAGCCAAGCTCCTGGGATCCAAGGAATGCTGAGTCTGCAGACTGCCAGGAAACTTCTTTTCACAATGGGGAAAATAGGAAAGGTTTCTGAAGTACTGTCACAGCTCTGCTCCAAAGAGCTTTCTGCCCCCAGCACAAAGCAGGACTCAGGTATGCTCTACCAGAACCGTGCTGGAGAAGGAATGTGATGGATCACGCCTCTCTCCTCCAAAACTGCACTCTGCCTTGATTTCTCCCTAGGGCCTAAACTCCCTGAATTCAACCTGCTGAGCATGGTTTTTCTAAAATCTGCTCAAATTATCCACCCATGAAGCATGACACCACTTCTTTCTGATGTGGAGAAGAGCATCTGATCCCATCACACTGCAGCGTGCTCTTCTACAGGTAGGGTTGTATGAGGATTGGTCTAAGATCTGCCTCACTTGAAGAGTTCATCTGCCAAGTTCTACAAGAAATCTTTGACAAACAGGAATCCAAACATTAAAAAAATTTTAGTTGAGGCCCAAGGTCCAAGTTATTCCCATGTAGAATGAATAAAACCATACAGATTTCTAAAGAGGCTTCTTTCAAGTGTCATTATTGTACAGTTAGGAGTGAATGACATACTTTGGAGAAACTTCACAGGACTAAGAGTTCAGAGACTATGCCTGGCCAGGAAAAACAGATTAAAGGGTCTGATCTGCATTTTCAGTCACACATACAAAATACAATTGACTCCCAAAAAGAACCACAGCTGTATAGAAGCTGGGGAACAGCTCACGGGACACTGTGTGTGCCCACAGCTGATTACCAGAAGCAATGCAGGGTGACAATAATGGAGTGGAAGAGCTGAGAAACATTATGGACTCCCATGATGACAGAAGGACCTTCCTTGCTATGGTATTTTGTGGAATCCATCTCCTTCTGAGAGAGTAGAGATTTGAACAGCCTCTATGGGTGTATGCCTGGAATTTCTGGCTGATCAAAGTGAAAAAAGAGAAAGAAATCTTGTTGGCCTCCCTGTCACCACACAAACAGCCTTTCACAAGCACCATTAGGACCAGACCAAATGAGCAACAGGGCCTGTGGGCACCCACTGGGAATTCTCAACTGCTGCTCAGTTTGAGTCAGTTCAAGGCCTTGTTGTTCCCATTTCATCAACATTCATGTAATACCCCACTTCCCCTCCCCTCCCCACCCCTCCGTCCCAGGGAAAGGATGATGACCATCATTCCATAGATCATGAAGTTCCTCAGCATCCATGGGGTGGTTAAAGGTCAGTTACCCAGCCACGAAGGGGAAACAGTCAGGGATTGGGGAATCAGGAACAAACTGGTGAAATAAATATTCACAAGCAGTCCCAGAGACTCCAAACTTTTACCTAATCTGAACAGATACAATTAGTATGTGCATTAGTAACAGGGAAAAAAACCCACCTACATTTGCTGTATAAATTATTCAACACAAATAAATGTGATCCACTCTAAGGAAGATGAAAGAGGCTTTTCCTTGATTTCCAAGACAGTTGTTCAGTGTGAAGTACTACAGACTTGCTGGAGATTCCCACTCCATACAAGTACACATGGCAGTGGGAAATAAAAGTTCATCAGCAGAGAAAATACCTTCACATTACACTTTGACCCTAATTTTTTTCAGACTCTGTAGAATTTTTCTGAGCAAAGAATTACTATTTAGTCGAATTGACACAAATATTTACCAGAATCCTCAAAGAAAAAAAAAATTGTTTGTTTTTCTGGATTTTTTTGTTAAATAAAAGTCACTGTCAATATCTCGGTAAGACAAAGCCAAATTCTCTGTATGAATTGGTATCAAAACACACAGAGACACAATCTCTGCTTGATACCAGCCATTTGGGTGGCATCTTTTAATCACTGAAAAGCACACAGGGCATTCCACAAACTAATACAAGATTCACAGCCAACTCCAGGATAAGCAGGCATGAGCATAAAAGTTCTCAATATGGCTCTAATAGCTCTTAATTATTATAATCCTTCACTGAGCAAACAGATGTTGTAAAGGAACTTCAGTTTCTCCAAATGCAGTAATCAAACCATTCTGCTTCTGTCCTGCCTCTTCTCAGTAAATGCTTTGTATAGTGGAGTGGAAATAGCAAAAGTAGTGACAAAATGACCATTTAATTGTTACAGAAATCTGTTTCTGAACAAAAGTGATGTTGTCATTTCTTTTTATCCACATTTCTCAGGGTCTTCTGATTATGGTTTGGCCTTTTTTAGACTAAGAAAACATCTTACTTCCTGTAAAAAGAAAACCTTACTTCCTGTAACCTTCACACATATTTGGTTGCCCCTAATCTGTCCATATCTCACAAGTTTTACAGTAACTAGAATCTGGTGCTGTGTTTGTGTTTAGCTATACTAATATTAACACCCATCCCTGGAGCAGCTGCCTTCACTGTGAAGTTTGTAAAAATCAAGTTTTCACCCAAAACACTTCAATATATTACAGTGAGTCATTCTACTTGGCAATTTATTTCTAAATGATCATGGCTGCTCAAGACATTCAAAATGTACCAAAAGACCTTCAGCCTGATCCTTCTTCTTGCAAATTTGCAACTCCCATTGAGGCCCTTTATACAGTAGTTTCAATAGCTATTTTGGTTGCAGTGCCTCCTTACAATAAACTCCATACATCTGTATGAATGGTATAGTAGAAATCCAAATGATTTCAATCACAATTTCAGCAATTGTGAACTCGCGCTTATAATGAAGTTCCTCTATTAAAGAAGGAGTTCGCTGTGGGCCAACAAAGCTTTGTGTTCTTTCACAGTTGTTATTCAACCCTCATTTAAGAAAAACAACTATTGACTACAATATGAATCTTAGGACCTGAAGAAAGCAGAGACTCCAAGGGTTACCTCTACATGATGGCCCCAGCTCGTTTTGTATGTATAGTAAAAAGAAGCACTGAATATTCATTTCACTCATTTGTTAAGTATACTAATATACACTTTTGTAAACGAGTCTATCTAGCAGCAGCTATTGAACTGAAGGGTATTTGAATAGGTGGGGTTTGCCGTAATACCACACTAAGATAATGTGCTGGAAACAAATGGTTCACTGATTGCTGAATAGAAAATTTTCTGGAAAACCCTGAGAACTAGAAGATGAGGGGGAGGGGATTAAAATGTCGCTTCAGAGCCACCAACCAAACTCCTGTCATTTTTAAAAAGATGTTCCTGTGGCATGGTATGAATAGTTTATAGCCATGATTGTGAACATTCAATGTCATATAAGAAAAGACACTTGTCAAGATCCTTTCCCTTACAAGCACCCTCATCATGACCTGTGTTAATGAAGTTAATTGAATTTAAGATCAATAATGGTTAATTATTGCAATTTGACATTCTGAGATAAATGGCTTTAAGACAGAGAAATGTGTGTGTATGTGAATTCTCTCCAAAGAAGGTGAACACATTACAGCCTAAGAGGGATCACACAGTCCTTCCATTGATCCTGGTACAATCTGATCGACCTAATCCTCTGATGAATGTGGGCTTTTCACAGCTACAAGTAAATGTTCTACAAGACTACTCTAACCCTTGTCACTGACCAAATCTATATGAGCTGTACACTAGAAATCTATTGAGATAGATTAAAGAACTGCTGTAGAAACAAGAGATGCTTCAATAAAGATGAAGGTTTATTATATTGACTATTAATGTTACATGCAGTATGTAATTATGAATGCTTACGGATAATAAGAGCTTCATTTTGGTCAGTCAGATGTAAATGATCACAACTGAACAATAGCATTAAATTTTTAAAAATAACAGATTTTGAAAAAATCCAACAATCATGTTGAATTTGATTTACTTACAGTAAATGCTCAATAAGAGAAAGATTTTAAAATAATCCTTGAAATGTGCTCACAGGTATTTATTTCATTAAGTCACTTATCACCCTCCTTCATTTAGGGGTTTTTAAGTTTACTTTCACAATAGTTCCTCAATAGGAAGACATTTTTCAAACGTGTTAGTAATGATATTCTTACATGCATACTGAACAAGTTAAATGACCACTTACAAGATTTATAATGACAAAGTAAATGTCAAGGAAAAAGTATTACTGATTGCAGAGCACTGACAATAAAAAGCCGCTGAAGAGTTCTGTCAAAATGTAAGATTATGCAAAAACACTATTGAGAACACTGCTAATCATCTGCTCTTGTCAATTACTTGAAGGGTATCTGACAGCATATTTACATTAAACACATTTCAGTAGCAAAATCCTTAATGCTGTATCAGAATATTTTCATTATCATTAGAAATCCTTTAAAAGTCCTTTTGCAGCAGAGCATTATAGCAGCAATGATGTAATATCTATCTCTGTATCAGGTAGGGGTATCTATTTCATGTTATTATAGCTACATAACATTTGAAATAATATAACCAA
>JAWWEW010000020.1:5231369-5236369 GCA_035583185.1 Anabacerthia variegaticeps | reverse complement strand
TAAACAAGATTGTAAATAAGTACGAAGGTTCCTTTTATTTTTTTTTGTCCAGACCAACATCAAGAACCTGCTTTGTGTATTGTTACAAAAAGTGCTCTTGACATTTTTTCAATCCAGTATTCAAGACATTTAGGTAAAATTTTGAGATGTTAAGATGCTTCACACCTAGGAAAACAGTCTTAAAAAAACCATCAGCCCTCACAGATTCATTCAGAATTCCCCTGGATACTTCCCAAATTATTCTCCACGTTAAGGGAACACAATGACATTGCTTATGGACTTTAATCTCATGTTCTGATGATAAAAAGATGCAGGACTTCATCCACAGAGAATATAAAAGCAGCTTTTTGCAGAATCAAAAGAAGATGTCAATTCTCTATTAGAAAGAAACAATTAAAACTAGATAATGGCTATGAACAGCTCTGACCTGCTGAGAGCCTGAAGGCTTTGCTTCACTCAGGACTCCACTTCTGACTGCAGGTCAGCCCTACACAAACAAAGCCCTAACAGAAATGTTACGGAGGAAATAATAGCCATTTCCAATGATAATACACAATTTTAGCACCTACGCTTGGCTGATTTAGGTGGTCGGCTAACATGTCAAACAGCCTGCCTTAGTTAGGTGAGCCTTTAATGGGTAACTGGCAGACTCTGGCAGCCTTATTTCTGTTTTAGATTTGGTTTGTCATTGGATATCCATTACCTGCCATTCATCTTTGATCTCTTTGGACAGGCCTGATCAAAAGATGTCATTTGACCTACTCCACTTGGCAGAAACTTGTATGACTCTCATAAAGGGGGCACCCCAGCTATAAATAAAATGACATTATTATTTTTCTGTCCTATCATGTAGAAGAGACAATTATGATAATGCAGTGTCTGTCACTTGGAGCCCAGCAAATTGCTAGCTCTCACGCAACTGTTTAGCTTTCTTATTTGTTTTTTGTCTGTTTTCCTCCATTTCAAGTTGAAAATAAAACAGAATTGAAATCACTAATGCTCTGCCTCACACTCTGACAGTCTCAGGGTTTCCTTTTATGGGACTGACGTGCAGATGTGACCATCAGACTGTTTGTCAGTGGTGGGTGGTGGTTAAGTGCTGTGTTGGCAGCACATCCCAACAATGGAATCAGGTTTATACTTCATTTCCACCTCTGCGCACGAGCGCCTATTTCAATGCAGTGCAGCAAACAGATAAAATCATGGAGAGAGTTTATTGTATCTTTAATAAAGCAACAACAGAGGAAATGTATGAGCCCTTTCATTCCTGCCAGGGGGCTTGGGCATGAGAGGGGGGATCTGGGAAGGATGACAGCAAGCCAACTGTCGGGATGTTGATTGTCTTTTGGTATTTTTCCGAGCAGTACGTATACCCCGTTCCAATGCCTTCACGTCTAGCAAAGCACACTGTGTGCATGTACACACATGCAGGGAGCAGAGCACATCCCAAGTGCTCCTCTGGTCCCTCCATGCCCACTCGAGTCCACATACCCGGACACTCACAAGCTGTCTGGCCACTGGCCTGAACCTCTTTACAACCTCTTGGCTAAAACTCATCTTCCTACACGCAATCTTCCACCAGCTTCTATTCATGACGTTCTCCTCTGCCTTCACCAGGGAGAGGTTCACAGCAATGCCACCCAAAGCACTGGGCCAGAAGACAAAAGCTGTCCGACTGCAGGAGTCAGCACAGAACCTTGGCCCTGCTCTGCCTCCACAACACACTCTCCCAACACTACAGAAACATTCCCAAAATTAGTTATCCATCTCCTGTTGCAAAATATTTGACAGTCGGTCCATAATTCACTATAAGTATTCACTATGGGGAAACTGCAAAACCAACACAGCTAGCGAGCAAAATCACACATACTTGCAACCTCCTTGGGTACAAGAACAGTCCCCTATGATTCTATGACACAAAAATCTATGTACCTTTGTTTTTTCACTTGTTCTACTTCCTCTTATGCAGGCTTGATGTACTGCTGCCAGTAAACAGACCTCTGACAGAGATGCTGGGAGAGAACTAAAAACTGTTAAGGGCTTGTAAATACCAAATAGTTACTCCTCATTAATTATTTGTAATTAATTATTCATGATTAATTTGTGCCAGAACAGGAATGTTTTATTCTGAATTAATTTAATTCATTTCAAAATTGCTACTTTAAATTGCCACCCTACCATAACGTGATATAATCTCTCTCTGTAGACAAGCCCTAAAATATTAAAAAAGCATTTAAAACAAAGGAAGAGCGGCGTGTTCTCTCACAGAAACATGCGCTGCCTGCCGTCTTTGCAATATACTTTGCTCATCCAAAAGCAACCTGGACAAAATGGAGCCTTCACAGTGGCCTAGAAAATTTTTGCAGTAGAGAAAATATTCCACATCAAACTTGGAAGTGGCTTGACACTGAAGACAGATCCCACTGATGCTACACAGAGCGCAACTGAAAACAATGAGATTCCTGGACACGGCTACACTGAGAGACATGAGGGATCTGGGTATCAGTAAGAAGGAGCAACAAAGGAATACTGGAAACAAAACCGAAGAATTGGAATTGTAAGGCATTTTTTTTAAAGATGGAGAACACCTAGATCTTTTCCTCACAAACTTAAAGATACAATAAAGAAAGCAGATGGTAGGACTTAATAAAATTCAAGTACATTTTGCAATGCAACCTCTTCCTGTTGCAATAGCACGCGTTATTCTTCCAATGCGTCACAAAAGTGTGCCTTCAACATAGCACAATTCTTTCAAGTAGACTTCTTTATTACTAAGTTTAGCTTTTTAATGACACCTACTGAAAAGAGGAAAGATACACAGACCACTAACCTCTCCTGTTCGAGTTTGTACTGTTCAGAAATCCTCAGCAGAGACAGGAGCAAAAACAGGTACTAGGCAAGTACGGGACCTGGACCACCCTCACCTGTTTCTGTTTCTCAAAACAATTGAGGATGCAGCTTGCTTTTATACAAACAACCTTCTTGGGTGTTCACTTCACAACTCAGTGAGAAACATGAAACATACAAAACCAAGAGTCCTTAGTTTTTATCAGTATTACCTCTTTTATCTCTTTTAGAGTACAATCAAAAAGCACATGGAGTATCTTATTATTAGGAGAGGCCCTTGACAGAGACAGAAAACTGTCCCCCAGGTCCCACCAATACCTCATGAGCAGGCATTCTAGTCCAAACACTAACAGGATTCTTGTACTGAAATAAGGTCAAACCACCTAGTTGAACCCCACAGCCTTTTTAAAGGCAAAGGGAAGGTTTCCTCCCATCTGACTGCATATCCATCTGCACTTCTCCAGCTAAGATTTATTTCAAAGCAGTTACAGCTAGATTGCAGCAAGTGCCAACCTTATTTCAGTACAAGAATGCCTATTTTCACACAATGCAAGTTGTACTACATTACTATGAAAACGACCAGAGTTAAACCAGTTTAAAGACGAAGCTCTAGTTAAACCAACAGAGATTTGTTTGCAGGCACCAAACCCAGCCTCACCATCGCAGGGTTCTCTCACCTGGCTCACTGAGCACTCTGCTTTTTTACAACTGTCTCCTTAGTAATTCTTTCAAAACTTCTATCCTATTTGGTGATCCTCCCCCAGCCAAATGGTCACTTTTCACAGGAATAAACACAAGTGAGTTTCTCTACACAAACAGACCTAATTTCTTCCCTCTCCTACTCCCTTAGTTACCAATGTAAGGGCATGTCCATCTCAGAGTCTGTCCAAACCCTTCCAATATCCCATCTACAGGCAACATCTGACTTTATCAATGGCTTTTTGACACCTAAGGTAGTGCCAAGGGTAAAATATGAAATGTACCATGATGCATATGAGCTAAAGTAATTAATTTCAAAACAATTTCTAGTAGTTTTTCCAAGCAGGTACTTAACTGCACTCTATTTATTTACCCTAAAATCTGGCAGATTTCTAAAAAAAAGGAACCATAAAATCATTCTTCAAAGAAAAGCTGCTATCACCTGCAACATCAGTGAATATATGTTAATGAAATGGTAAGCTGTTTAATAAGCCATTATCAGTTATATAAAAAATATTTAATCTGCAAATTACAACATACTTACCAAAGCAGCTGTCCATATCTAGGCAACCATAATTTCACTATCTAGCACGATATTGAAATATGAAAGCATTTTGCGAGGATCCAGGATATTTGGCATGGGCATTAGTAATAATGTTCCTGGCACCATGCACTACCTGCATGTTCATGCTGTGGGAAGGCTTCCTGCTCCTATACATCTCATTATCTACTGGTGCCACAGTGGGAATGTGAATGCAGTCAATCACTCCCTGGATACTCAGGAAACTAGCAATGACATATAAACCTTCATTGACTTTCTGTTGCTGTTGTAGAGTGTTTGGTAACTTGATGAATGTCTGAATGTGTTGCAGCATGGCATCTAGGAAATGAGTAAGGCACCTGGACGCAGAAGGCTGACTCATCTGTTTATGGCCCCCCACTCCCCTCTGCGACAGCCTCCCGCGGCTTGACGGAGAGCACAGCCCCTTCCCCGGGGTCAGGAGGGAACCACTGCCACCTTTCACTCCCCAGCTGCCCCGAGAGCATACACATCAACGTGCTACTCAAGGACCCAGATGGAAGCAGGGCCATGCTGCACCCACGTGCCTCTCTCATCCGCAGGCTCCCTCCCACTCCTGCCTTGGTACCGCTACTCATCCCTGGCTCACACCAAAGATACTCAGGCACGTAACACCAAGATAAGAACAGTTCCCGCCAGCATGTGCTCCAGCCAGCTATCAATGTCAACCTCACTCCCCAACTGCACTACTGTTATTCTAACAAAAAAAAAAAAAAGGAAAGATGTATAATAATATAGTATGGGTTATTAATGTACAGACAAGATTAGGTGCGTGGCGCTCAAAGGGGCACCTGGAGAATTTCAATCCTGCTTTGCATTTATTGCATGTGTGTGTCTGATGTCGCATGCATTTGTCCTCATGGATCTCTTCACT
>JAWWEW010000020.1:5206369-5226369 GCA_035583185.1 Anabacerthia variegaticeps | reverse complement strand
GTTTGTCTGGAAGGGCAGAGGGTCACTAACTCAGCACACATACTCTGCCACATGACATAAAGGCAGTTTAATCTCTGAATTTCAGATTTCCTTGCTTATCTAGGTTGAATCACGATCTACCTTGATAGAGAACTGGTACCAGCCTTTCCTAATGCCCCTTGATAAACAAGAGGAGAGGAAGAGAGAGATATTTTATGTGCACGCTGCATACAGAAAACTGCATGTATGAACCACAGTGTTATGTATACAATACATTCCTTACAGTAACATACATAACAGCTTTGTTTGGGAAACATAACGAAATTTCAGAAAGAATACAGCGTTTACACAAAAATCAGAATTCTGCTTCAGCCTGGGCACATTTCTGCCTCTTCCCACAGCCTGCATTTCCTAAAACCGTATTTAAGGACTTTTTCAAAGCACAGTCCAGGATATTATTCCTATTTTATGTTAAAACAGCAAGAGCCACTGGGTGTTACTTTGATTTGAATACAAGCAGAAGGAGTTTTGAGACAGCAGAGTATTGATATCACCTCTCCCTGCAAACCCTGCCTGAAGCCAGCAGAGCATTCATGTAAGTATTTGTTTACAGATTTTTAACACATATATGCACACATAACAAAAGTCCTAAAGGCAAGCCATGCCTTTCATCTCCCTGGTCGCAGAGACCAGAGGAGAGCCCAGGCCCATGGATGGTCACAGCTCCCCAAGGCTGGGGGTGCAGCAGGGGAGGTGAGACCAGTCTCTGTCCTGTGTGTCCCCCCCGGCAGCTCCAGTGACCATAGAGCAGCTTGGAGGACAACACACAGGAGTCTCCTCTCCCATGCACCATGTCCACAGGGACACTGATCCCCAAACCCACCCTATTGATCAAAAAGGTGAATTTACAACTTGGGGAGTATTATGAGAACACATTCAGGTGGTGTTTTTGAGCCTCACCAGGCAGTTGTCACACCTGTGCGACTCCCCATGTGTCTGGTACAAGCCTGGAGCATGGAAGGGCTCCGGGATGAGGCACAAACCCATATGCTGTGGGTCTGAGTAACTCCACGAGCCCTTCACAGCTATTAAAGTCCATCACATACAACCCTAACAAGAGCAAATAGCCCGGCAACCTACGTGACTGTATCTTGATACATCACACAATAGCTTCATTTAGCTTAATGCAATACATTACAAAGGCAGCACAGAAGTTAACGTTAGTCAACAACATAATGGACAGATAAGTGTCTTACCATGGTTAAGAACATACACAGGTTCCATTACGAGTTCTATTTTTAGACCCTCCTTTGCTCCCTCTTCTCAAATTGTATGAATAGCAAAATTGGTCTGCTTGAAAATACTAAGCTTAAGTCAAAGGAAAAAAAATGGTCCTGAGAAGTCATGGGAAAAATGGACAACTTATTTTAAATTAGACATCACTCTGGATTCTGTAATAAAATTGTAAGGACACCAGGGGAATGCACAATTTTCCATTTGGTACCTGGCTATAATTCACCTTTAGGTTCATCCTGGGAGAAGCAATATTTTCTTATTTTATATTGAAAAAAAATCTTCCTTTTGGATGCTGAAAGGTCCTATCTTCTTGTCTCAGTTTTTAGCATTCTTTCCAGGAGTTCCGAACGTCACTTGGAGCATGGGGCATGTTGCAAAACAACAGAAAAATGCCTTTTTTTCCCCCGCTGCCAAATACTCAAGTTACTCTTCAGTTCATTGAAAATTAACTTATATACAGACCTATTTAGTAGCAGCTTCTCAACTAAAGCCACCACTGTAGATTACATATCTGGTAAACTTTATTCCAAAGGGTCCTTGAGATACCCAGGTAATTGCGTGGCAATTCTTACAAGAAATGAAGGCGAAATCTTTTTCAATATATAGGTCTGTTTTTAAGAAGCATAAACATAAAAATTACATTGTTCCACTTTATTACCAAGTGAGGCCGAATATTTGCAGAGCCCTTTTTTTCTTTTCTGAAACTGACTGAAAGAAGCTTCAAATGCAGAAAGGAGATGGGAGTTTAGCTGCGACACTTGTTATGTGTCCTCCACAGAAAGCTTCAAGAGTTTGCTCCATGAATTGTGTAAAACTAGAATAAAAAATTAATAGTTTTTACATTACATTACTACGGTCAGAAATCTAAGAAAGCCCTACCAGAGATCTGAGCTTGTGAGACAGCAGTAAAAACTCTGTGATGAGAGCCAGGGTTCTCAAGCTTAGTCCAAGCCCTGATTTGCTGTATGACTTCAACCAACCCATTTCATCCCTTTCACCTTCTCTTTCTCTGTAATTACTGAAATAACCAATAAGCTCCACTATACACCTTTGGGTCAAGTTCCTTGTAGGTTTAAAAGCAGCTCCACTGATTTTAATGGAATAGCATACTAATGTAGAATCTGGCTTTCATATTGGGATGTTATAATTAATTAATGCTTAAGAAATTCTTTGCAATCATCTGTAGTAATAAGATACATGAGTGCAGTTATTGTTGATGTCCTGAAATACCTAAAGGGGAAAAAAAATAATATACAGTGTGCATAATCTGCAAGTGCTGCAGGTGGTCTCCTCATGCCAGAAAGAGCAGGTGACAAAGGTGACAAAACATCTGCAATGTCCTCCCATGCTTATCGTCAGGAATGTTGGTTTTTACTAACTCAACACTTCAACGTTTTCAGGTTTTCTGTGATGCTAACAGCACTGATGAATCCATCACTGGATGCATTTCAGTTCTCAGCAGAAACAGGGCTACCCCAGGACATCCTCAACAGGGCTGTGGTTTAACCCCATCTGGCAACTAAGTGCCACACAGCCACCTGCTCATCCCCCAGGAGGAATGGGAGGAGAATCAGAAAGAAAGTAAAACCCCTGGGTTGAGACAAGAACAGTTTAGTAACTGGAATATTATTTTTAAAAGTTTTTGTTGTTATTTGTTAATTAGAATACAGTTAAAACAGTGGCAACAAAAAGGGAGAGAAATATAAAACAAACCCCAAAAAACCCCCAGCCTGTCCCCAAGCAGTGATCAATTGCTCTCCCAGTTTACAGACTGAGCATGATGTTCTGTAGTCTGGAATATCCCTGTGGGCAGTTTGGGTCAGCTGTGCTGGCCCTGCTCCCTCACAGCTCCTTTTGCCCCTCCTCACTAGCACAGCATGGGAGACTGAGAAGTCCTTGACTTAGGGTAAGCACTACTTAGCAACAACTAAAACATCAGTGCGTTATCCACATTATTCTCTTCCTAAAATCCAAAACACAGCACTGTACCAGATACTAGCAAGAAAATTAACTCTATCCCAGCAAAACCAGGACAGTGGCAATGGTTAGTGAATTTGTTCTGCCATACTTACATAAGGCAAGCTTTTTTGTTAAAAATAAAATTACTTTTCATACTTCACTCAAACAATGTGCACAGCAAGAACTGAAACATGATTGCTTATAGAAATCAAGATCCTTTTTTATAAACTGCATGTACATAACCATTCATCTAAAACAGATAAAACTCACCTTTATCTGTGTATTTTTTAAAACTGCCTTTTCCCTTTGAAGTTGGGATTTTCAAAGGCTCGTGGAAGTTAAATGCCCAATTCTTAGTGAAATTAAAATGAGATTTGAGGTAGGAAAATCCTTTAGAATTGGCTAGAAAAATGACAGCAGTCAACCCAGGATTTTCAAAATGTCTTCTACCAGCATTCAGCCCAGAGTTTTACAGCCAGGTAATGAACTGCTGAACATGGCACAAAAACCCTGCAGGAAGTTTTGCTGAGGCAATGGGCACTGTCAAAATATTCTACCTCACCTCACAATGTGACATTACATAAACTTTTTTTTTATTATTATTTATTTTTGGCAAGTAAGAAAAAGACAATACTTAGAGAAAACTAATGTTGGTTAAATTATCCTGCAGGCTCTTGAAGACAAGGTCCATGGTCTTATAAGCTTTGCAGCTGTACTTGGTACAAGGGGACCCTGGTTCTGAGCAGGGCCTCTGGTTACCACTGCAATAAACATAAAGAATAACGGTAGGTTCAGAAATAAAGAGTTGTTGTAATACCCTCACACTCTGTCAAGGTACTGGACATCAAAGGAAACACAAGAAATAATGCATAAATGATAACTGCTGTTAGAGTCTATGAATAGTCCATTCTTTTAACACACAGCATTACCCACAGAGCATCAATTACTAATCTTCTAGACACTACAGGTTCAAAGAAAACTGGAGAGGTAGGGAAAAGTTTAATAAACAAGGGCCATATTTGCTTCTGATGAAAAGTACATGGTACTGTTCATTTAGGAGATAATGAAGAAAGTAAACATCTAGGGGTATAAAAAGAATGATCCCAGATAAATGAGCTGATTCTGATATTCTTGTGTGAAAGAAAGCAAAGAGATCATAATTTCATGAGAATATTTTTCTCACAGGGATGGTTATGACAAATGCTAATGAGATGTCCCTAAACATTACAAAAGCATCATTAATTACCTGTTTTTCTGAGGTTTTTAAAAAATATTAATTAAATAAATCACAGTTCCTGAATATTGTTTGCCAAAAGGAAAAAAAATATTACTTCCAGTTACCTACCTACTGCACTACTTGCTGTATAGAAACAGCTTTTACATTATTTGCCTTGCAGTAGCTGCACATGAGCATTGCAGCAGTGACCTCTCATTTTATAAGCATCCCTCCATACCTGTAACGGCAGCAAGTTCAGAAAGAGCACTGCGGCACAAATTAAATACCCACGTTTCAGCTCTTTAAGCTGTGAGACATAACCACTGAATAAAGAAAGTAAAACCTCTGGTACATGGAAGAAAAGAATCCTAAATAGCTTTGTCTCCGTGAAATGCATACCCTACAATGTAACAACTTTATAGGGACATCTTACACGTTAAGATCCATTGTTGGAAATAGAATTAGGAAAAAACCTTCAAAGTGCAAGCAAATTTGAAATGCAATTTTTTCGTACACTAGTATCGTTATTTTGAAAATACTTCATAAAACACTTCATGGCACAAAGGAAGCCAAAATAGTGTTAGTGTATCCTTCTAGAAAGATTAACCTGCAACATATCCCAGCGTCTGAAATCAAACATCTGCATTATTTGATCTAATGCTATTAATAAACATGAAAGCTCTGGCACCTGTGAGAGAGTGAAAAATGGAACACAGAAGTATCTTTTAATTAAATATATTAATGGTAAATAGCACTTCAGCAAGGGAATTTTATTTTTTTAATTTGGCTGTAGACTAAATACACACTCAAGTAACTTCCAATTATTTCAGTATATATTCAGGTAACTTTTCTGGTTTATTTGTTTACAAACTCACGTGATCCCTGAGGTCTCAGCTACCACGTGCCCCAGGAACAGGTAGGCAGATATGCTACAGGAGAGGGAAGAGGAGCAGTGGGGCAGCCCCTCCACAGCATCACCCACCAGAACCAGTGCAACACCCACTCTGCAAACACAGCGCAGGGCTGGAGATCACTGGCTTTGAGACACTGCACTGGCTCGAAAAAGGTGTCAACTGCCACAAGGCTCTGTCCCAGGGGTGACCTGATGCGACACGTCGCAGCTTGACAGGTGTTAATCCATGGGACACAAAGCTGGCAAAGCCCCCACGAGCTGTCCCCTCCTCCTGGATGCTTTCCATCCTTCGCTCCTGCCCAGGCAGGAGGGCCGAGCACCGGGCACACACACGGCAGCAGGAGAGACAAGCAGCCACAACGCCCTGACAGCTGGCCCTTGCAGCTTCCCTTGGGTGCTGCTTTAACCCCCCAGACCCTCCAGCCCCTGAACTGGGAGGGTGCAACCAGAAATTCTGTGCATGGGAATGATTTCTCCCAGAGTTGTGTGCTCTTCCCACAGCTTTCAGCAGAAGGGAGAAAGGAAATCCTTAACTCAAGATACAAAGAAAATATGTATTAAACAGCTATATTCTCTTAATGAAACCTGTATTTTAAAGAGATGGAGAACAGGGACCATTATAGCCTTAGACTCTGCTTGACCATTTAACTGATTTACAGATCCACCTGGTGAAAACACACCAGTTCATTTAGTGAAACATATGTATTAGATTAACAATCAAGAAAAGGCTAAAATTAAAATGAAGAATGAGGAGAACATTAACAATAAGAATTCTCAAGAGCAAAAAATACTAGGTAAAGCAGTTAAATAGTGGAAATGCAGGAAAACAGTGGTTTCATTTCTTGAGGTTGTGCATGATCTGATCCCACATAGTCTGAGCCATATTTTTCAACAACAAGCTGATACATTTTCTGTCTGATCATTATGGATTTTGACAACGTCATTTTAGAACCTTGGTTACTAAGATATCAATAATTAAATGCTTTCACACTTCGCTCTTGTGGATACTGGCAACTTATCTTTGTCCTCCGAAGAAGCTAATGGTGTAATGGGCAAAACATCAAGAATAATTAAGGAAAATGCTGGTATAAACTCCATCAGAAAAAAATATAGCTTTGTGCACGGTTCCTGCTTGATACCTCATATCCTGCACTTAGTTTCAAAATTAGGCAAAGTTATTTTTTTCTGGTACCTCTAAACAATGTTTTGTCTGTGTTTAGAGAAAGAAGTACATGCTGTAATTAATGATTTAATAGCCTCTATGTGTACTCTCATTTTCTAGTTAAAAGAATAACTGGCTGAAACAGCAGTAGCCCATTATAAGAAGCATCCTTCTCCTTTTGTCTTTCTCTGTAGAAACGTTCCCCATAACACAGTGCAGCTCAAAGTTGCAAGCCTTGATTTTCAGAGAAGATACTGCAACCCAGTGACATCTCAGAGAGGAAGAATTAATTTTAAAGAGCACAAAGTCTATTTTATGCCTGCAAGTATGTAATCTGCCCTAGTCGGGAAACTCATGCAGGGAAATTCAAGGAGGTGCAAAGTCCCTTCCCAAGGGTACTCGACACACAAGCAGGAATTTAAAGAGCTCATAAAACAGACAACTCTGTTACAAAACTGCTAATATCTTGATGCTGTCACTGTGAGAAACCAAGGCAGAACAGATTCATTTGGCTGAAGAGTGGATGCAGCTTTATACAAATGATTAATACTTGGCAATCCCTCTCCACTTGGCTTGTCACCAGAAAACTCACTATACTTCCTTCCCAGCCCTCCATTGTATTTTATATAATGACAGACACAGCTCCAAGACAAGATGAAGCTTTCGTTTCTGGATCAAAAGTGAGGAAACCTCATGACAAGAGATTTGAACAGCCAGTTTAGCTGTGGAAGAGGACAACTTCAATCTGCAGCAGATGCCTCAGCCTGCACCTAACTCATCCAGGATCTCCATCTATCATTCCTGGGTTCTGAGGATTAAGATACAGTGCAGGAACGGTCAAGAAGCACAGAATTACACTGGGGTTTTTTGTTAAATCAAAAAGCCCCTGGGAACAGATTAACAATACCATATAGCACCGCTTTTACATCATCCCAGAAAGGTCCCAAGCATAACTACATAATCAAGAGAGTGATAAAGCACGACTGTCCCAGAATACTCCTGGAGAGAGCAAATCTGAAGGTACAGAATTACAGGACTCTGAAACTGCATTACACACCCCAGAAATAAGGAACAGACAGGGAAACAAGTTGTACTAAGGACCAGATGGATGGTAGGGCTGTCCTGCATCTGACCTCTTGCTGAATACCTAGAGCTGGACCGAGGGCCCTGAGAGACACTGACTGGTGCTCTTGACAAGTGCTCTCAAGAACTGGAATAACATCAATTACTCCCATTCTGTACATGCAGAATACAGCAAACTGTTCTCTGACCTATGGAGAGTGGTTCCCTTCCAGAACAGCAGTTGCACATTGCTGTGTATACTTCTTTTTAAAATGCATAACCCTGTAATTATTTACACACTTTTCCATTCCTTTACATAACAATTCAGTGCTCAAGTTGGTGACAAAATTCTTACAAAAACCATATTAGCTCCACAAATGTTTATCTTTAATCTACAAATAACTACATTTGGAGAAAATGAAATACTGCCTTTTCATCATTAAATTATGCAAGACTTGCAATCTTCATGAGTAAATTTGTTGCAATGAAAATGGACATCTTGGTATGAATTACAAAAGACTGGAAAATCTGAAGTAGAAATAAGCCACCAAAAAACTACAGCAAGAAATATTACAGGAACCAGTATGTCAACCCTAATTGTGTAATTACTTTTTGGCTTGGTCATATAAGCTAGAAGCAAGAAACACGAGACAATGGTAATTTCTTACTGCTGAAATGAAGGTGTCAAACTGTCTTGTATGCTCTGTGTGCTCTAAGCTAAAGTTTACATTTATATCATGTTACTTCAATTACAATCTTAAAAGAGACTTGAATGCTTCAGCATTAGGCTAGTATTCGTAAATGATGAACACACACTCTACCAGTTGTCTGCGTAAATACATTATGAGAATTCTACTGCATGGATAATGTTTTGGAAAAAACCAAAACTTTCTTTAAAAAAAAATAAAAATGTACATTTTGAAATATTCTGCAGTTGTATTTTTTTCCTGAGGAACTTAAAAAGATTCACAAGCATCAGTCAGTGAATGTCTGCAGTGATATGGCACACAGCGAAACTCAGTAATACTCCTGGGCCTGATTTGAGCACCCTGGCTTATTTACAAGGTTCTCCCCACCGTAAACACACAGAATTCTACCTGTTCTGCAACCTGTCTGGCATCAGAGTAGCAGGGAAAAGGTGCAAGGAAAGGGCAGCTCCGTGTTCCCCATGGCTGCTGCCCCCAGCCCAGCCTGTCCATCCTCTCCTCCCGCACAGAGACGGGACCCACACCCTTCCTGTACCATCCAACTGGGCAAGTCATTCGCTGTCTTTCTCAAAAGCAGCCCAAAGCAATCTTTATGCTATTGCACATTATCGTCACTTGATTTTATAACTTATTTGTTTTCATTTCTTCAATTTGCCTCTCGTGGGGTTGCCCCTTGGTGCGGTACTGACAGACGGGTGTGCGAGACGAGCAAACTTCACTCTTCGGTGGACAGACAGGAATCAATGGAAGAAAGACTGCTCTCCAGGACATAATCAGAGCAGAGGGCTGGGGGGGAAAGAACATCAAAACCAGAAACTCAATGTGTACAGGGTGGGCACTTGTGTGCCTAATCCAAACCCACACAGGGGTTTTGGGGTCAGCTCAACCAAATCTTTTCTAAATCGCACTGCTATAGATTTTAGAGATACCACACAGTATTCTACAACTCATTTTACAAATGTTTTTAGCCATTTTAATGGTATTATTGTCAAATGTCTGTGCATAGAACTGTGTCAAGATTTAGGAGAAAAAAAGCTATAAATAATATATGCTATAAAATTACTTAATATCTCTTTTTACACACAAATGCTAAGGCTAATTAATATCAGAGCTACTTCGGAGTCAAGAAGTTTGGCTGATTTTTTTTGGATTGTTTCTCAACTGACTTTGGCTTCAAGTGGCATAATTGAGGGGTATTTATGAGAAGAAGTAAAAAAACTTGACCATGATACAGGAATTACTGAAATACCAAGTACCCAAAGCAACTTACAAGCTGGAATGTTAAGATCACTCACAGGAAAACGGCAAATTAGGGGGTTCATTTCAGTAAATTTTCAGTAAATTACACAGGTACATAATAAAGATTCTGTTACAAAACATTGCATTCATATAATCCCTCTCTGTGCAAATAGCCTTCTATCACTACATATAAATTACACTTCTTGTTATATGCACACATAAAGTATATGAGAATATTTTTGTATGTTGTCCATGATTTATAATTTTCAGAGGAGCAGACCCTGTTCAGCAATCATGTAAGAAGTTTCAATGGAGTTAGCGAGGAAACTAAGAAATAAGGGTCACACTTGTCTGCAAAATAAACATTTCATTGAATATACTAAGAGGTATAATTTGTCACAATTGCAAGAAAAGTGTTTTTGTGAAATTGTCTAAAAATTTAGCACAACAATAGGATATAATTTAAGAATATAATAAAAATATTTCTTGTAAATTTCTGCAAATATCTGAAAAAATAATCCCCTTCTATACTTAACAAAGCATGCAGAACTCCTTCCGCTTTTTATTTTAGAACTACATGATTAAACATAGTTTTTTGTGAAAAGTAAGGGCAGATTTGAGACTGAGACTCAGATGCAAATACTGACATGAGCAGAAGCCATAGCCACGAGATCCAAGGCCAGTTTTGGCTCATTTTCACCTTGCTTCCTCAAGCTCTAGCATAGGATATGAGTAATTGTGACAACTGTAACATTAGCTGTTTTGGCTTTCCTTACACTTTTTCCTCCTTTTCTGTTTCCCAAAGAACTTGATAAGGATTTTTGATTGTTTGTTTTCTTTCCTTTTTAATTTAGAATCATTTGACTATTAAGAGGATTCTTTTTTTTTCCTTTGCAGCTGTTTAACCACCACTTCAGCATTTGAATTGTAAAACTTAAAAAGAGACCTTTTCCTCCAATAACTTAAAATACAAGTTCCTTTTCTCTTTAACTGCCTTTCTCTTACAATGAATGACTTATGATAAAGAACATACTGCCAACCATAGCAAAGGCTAAACATACACAACACGACAAAAAATGGATTAGAAATTCCACCTCTAAAGTATCACCTACACATCACAATCTAATTACAAAGCTGTACGTGTAAGCATTAATTCTCAGAATTCTCTTGTGAAAAAAGGTATATCCACACTCTCCACTTTATGTGCTGAAAACTAAGGTAGCCAAAACTCTGATTTCCCTTCCAAGAAAATTCAGGAATTCCTAATTTACAGTGTTATGTTTCTAACACCTCATTTTCCTAAACCCAGAACTGCACACAGTACCAAAGCGATGTCACAACAAAGTTCAAAATCAGAGTACTTACTATTAAAAAATAAAAATCAACCCCCCAAACAAACTAAAAAAAAGCACGGATATTCTAAGTCTTGTTTCTCCTGACAAGCTCGGTGGTTGCCAGTTCCACACACACACCAGCCTGACTGGGATTCAGGCTCCTTTGGCAATATGATGCTCAAATGGCAGCAATGTTCTGGTACAGCCCCATGGATACAGACAGGGATTCCCTCTTCCTGATTCCTTCAGTACTGTGGGATAAATAAAAACCCATTTGATACTAAAATTTTACTTCTCCAAGTAGTTTTATTCTATCTCAGGAAAAAAAGAAAGCAAAACATTATGCTGTTATTCCCTATGATCCCAGCCTCCTTTGGCTAGCAATGAACAGACCCACAAACATCCAACTACACCATGCTAGGAACTGTATATTCTGGACACTCAGTGTGTGTAAGGAAGTCCTAAAGTGAGGTTTTTTAAGAAATGAATACGAGAGCAAATAAACTTAAAAGACTACTATAAGGGAACTATGTATTTCATTGACTACCAATACTCTCTTACACTTCATAGAATATATGTTGAAAAATCATTAGTTCAGTATGCAGACTCACATACTATGAATACATCTAATTTCAAGAAGTTAATCTCTCACTGCAATATTTTTTTCCAAGAAAAAAAAAGCATGTATATGTATCACAAGGTAGGCCTCCTCGAACCATGTATTCCTAGTTTTGATGCCTAAATTCGGCTCTGCCTGGTTTCAAGTTTCAGATCCATGAAAGACACCCATAAAAAATAAATATATCACTATCTAGGGTATGAAGATCTATTTAAACTTCAAAATACCAGCACTTACCAGACACTTTTGAGTGAAGGGAGGTTTTGTGAAATTATTTTTAATAAGCAGGCCCCAGAAAATAGGAGAACCTGAATATCAAAGAACATATTTATGACAATTTGTTAAAGTAAATACTTTGAACATGTAGATCTTTTAAAAAGTGTGCCTGCTTTCAGGCAAAGCAAGATAATACAACACTCCAAATAGCAGAGATTTAGGTAACAATCTAAAGCTGCATCCTCGTAAGAGGATTTTATAATGGAGTTGCTGACAGACTGGAGATGCCATCGAGGGCATGGGCACGGCAAAGCTTTAAGGGAATATTTGTTAAAAATATTCTCATGTTATACAATCGGTGGGGTTTGGTTCACTGTCAAATTAAAGACAACATTTTTTTATTTTACATATCTCACAACAGCTTGTTCGTATTTCTCCTGCTTATGTCACCAATATTTCATGAATGCCTTGATCTTATTTTTAATGTAATTTACATACATACAAACACCAAAAGATAATGATGATAATAGTAATATCCAGTGCAGTGTGGCTAAAATGCAACTACAAACTTCAAGACTGCAGCTGTAATTTATGTTCTGTCTTTGTTTGCCATATTTTGTCATAAGGAACAGAAGTAAAAAACTCTGTGGAAGATATGTTTTGAGAAAATGCCATCTATTTGCACAGAGACAAAACGATAGTAGTAGTTTTAGGAGTCCTGGCTTGCTTTGGGTTTACCCACCCCACAGCTGCTAAATCCATCAGCACGACTGGCTATGAGCATGCAGACTGTAGCTAGTAGATGGCATTTTTACTCATTTTAGCAGAATGTCCATCTTAGATTGCAATAACAAAAAAACCTGCAGCCAACGGGAAAAAGCTGCTGGGAAAATTACAGATTTACTAAGGATATTTTGCCGAACTTCGATTGTAGAAATGGGAAACATCCTTGACACATATAAAAACTTATCCTCCTTCTATTTTCTTCAGAAATACTCTGAAGGTGAAGAGCATTTTTTTCCGTACACAAGAATGTGTAAACCCCACTGATTCAGTACAAAACTATCTCCAGGAGATAAGGACATCTGTGGTGTTCTGCTGCCACAGTCTAAACACCGGGTGACAGGCCTTGCTCCCCCCGTTTTCAGTGATAATGGACAACGTGTGCCTCCTGACAATACCATCACTATAAACTTTATTATTACATTTGGTATTTCACGAGATGTCTGGTGGCCGATTGCTGAGACACTGCATAGTGGAGAGCTCTCCCACACGTTTCATGGATATTTACTGAATTCCAGTATAACCTAACCTGTTAATGCTTCTGGAATGTATAAACACTGTTAACTGCTAAATTCCCTGTATCAACATTTCAGACATAACCATTAAATAAGTTGGTTGCTAACTGTTGAGGAAGATTTTGATTTATTGAATAAAGTATCATCATGGGATGAAAATCAAGATCACATTTTTAGGGAGATATGACATATTACCCATAATGAGATGTAATTTTGTACTAAAAGAGTAAGGATAAAGAGCGTGTTTTTAGAATAGAATCAACAGCCAAATTTACACAATGTTATTCCCTATCAATACAGACACTTGACTGAAAATATCTATTTATAACTTAATACTATTCTGAATATTAAAAAAAGTTTCTTGGCATCACATTAATAATCGTATAATTATTTTAAACACATTGTTTGATTCAGTCAGGTGGAATATTTTAAAGTGTCCATTCCTGGTTGAATCATTAGTATTACATTACCCCCCCTTTCAGGAAAAGCAACTGCTTAGCTTCTACTCCCAAATGCTTACAGGTTCTTCAGCACAAAAGTGTACACTTGGCAAGATGAAAACCCAGGCAAGAACCCTCTACCACAATCTGTATCTACACTACATCCACACGACGGAGCAGAACCACATTAGTTACCAGGTAACACAGGTGAAACTCTCTTCCTTAATCTGGCACTACAGACCTTGGTGAAAGCCCAGGAAAGTTAACACAGCTGAATCACGTTTGAGTTCAGTGGGGTTTGGACTGGGTCTGAACGGGAACAAACATTGGAAGCATCACTCCCCACAGCTTACTCCCAAGGACAGTCCATAGCAATACAGACTGCTCCAAAACTTTGCTTCAAGCTGTTGACAACAAAGACAGACCGTAGGAGACCTGAAAGTGCAACAAGCCACAGGACACTCTGCAGGCCAGGCTAACATCCACCTGCAACAAGGACAGGGGCAAGTGCTGGGATGTCCATGCATGTCTGCCAGGAAGGGCATGGCTGCATAAGCTGACTCGGAGAAGGACTGGACAGGCTCTTTGAGTTTCCCTCCACATTTATGTCCTACCTCCGATGTGGAAGCAGGCTCAGGAGAGGAACTGAAGCTCTCCAGGCTTCTTTTTCACCTCCCATCCCTCTAGAATGCTTGACCACCTCACCAGCCAATGTAAAGCTGCTGTTGCATGTAAGACGATGGGCATTGGCTTCAGCTAAACCATTCTCAGATATGGTCCAACCGTGAAATCCAGCCTGAAGTCCTTCCTCACTTGCAGCCACGGCAGGGGCAGGAGGCTCATGCAGGACCAGAGCAGTGCCACCTGCCAGGCTCCACACCAGCCCCAGGAGCTGAGGGGGAGCTCACAGCCCCTTTCATGCTTTGAGAAATACATCCCTGAAGAGACTGACTTCTAGCCCTCAGCTCCTTAATCACGCTACAAACTGACACGGTGGTATCCACATGAGCCACTGTTGTAGACACAAGGAAGAATCAAACATCTCCTTCCTCCATGCAGGTGCATCCCTCATTGAATATATCCAAGATCCCATTTATAACAACGCAAATTCCTTAGGTTAAGAAATTGCCATTTTAAAGTTTTTTTTTGGGGGGGGGAGTCTTTTCTGGGAAGTAGAGCACAACATCAGTGATCTGACACTCTTCAATAATTATTACACACTCAGTTTTTACACAACAAACCACAGAGGGCATCTCTGCTGGATGTAAACAGCAAAGTCTGGGGGACTCCAAAGCATTATTATTACTGTATTTGCAGTACTGCCACTGAGAAGACCTGCTCCTGTATTAACACCCCATTACATTGGGCATGACACAAACATGCAACACACAAAGGCATTTCTGCTTAGGCAAAGTAAGCAACCTACTTCACATGAAGTGTAATGTAAGTGTATCTCCCAGTCCTTACAATAAGGCACACCAGTCCTTTCATCCAAAATGTTAACTGTTTCATTTCCTTTTATCAACATTCAGGAAATCAACTTTATAAAATGCCTGCAGTGTCTATAAAAAAAGTTTTTAATTCCACCCTAGTGGAAACACCGCAACCAGTGAATGTGAAGTAACAAAAGATGTTTTCCTTTGAGAAATGGTGAGTATTTCGCTTTTTCACAACCCAGCACAAGTTTCTAAAGAACGGTAACTTTGTTTGGTAATTTGTTTATTGCTTAATCATGAAGACCAGATTGAGCATTTGAGTCACACAGTTTTGTGTTGCACACTCCTACAACAAGAATGTGCTGTAAAATTTTATTTCTTTTTCCTTCATTCAGCTTACTGCTTGCTTGTCCTGCTTATTCAGCTAACCGTCTCGAAATGAAATGCAATCACATAGCAAGATTTCTCTGCTGATAGAATATTTTACACAGAAAACATATAAGCATGAGGAAATAATGCACCACTATTCTCATATATTACATCGGACTATTTGCTAACTAATATAGATAGGAAGCATTTTATTGCAGGCCCAGAGCAAAAACAAAGGAAGACAAGGTATCCTGGGTAAATGATACATTTCAGCATATAAAAAAAACCACTCACGCAGTATCTTTGCTGTCTCAAGTTCTGCCTTCTATTTTTCAAATATTCTTTCAATAAAATTTGCAACAAGTCCAACCCACTTAGTCCACCCAGTTTACACCTCTCCATTTGACTCACAAGGTTACCAGAATTATACTCTTATGCCCAAACTAAATTAATATGGCAATTGCAAGAGGATTTGGGGGGTATCAGAAAGTAAAGCACATGTTTAACTCTACAGCAGCAGCACAGGGGTTGTTTTTTTTTATACAGGATTTTGAAGGTGAGTAAGCAAGACTAACACATGAATTCAGATACTTCTATTTGGGGACCATACCTGGTTCAGATCTCTACTTATCAGTCTTTTCTTCTGCATGGCACCAGTCCTTCCTCTCCCTTCTGCTGGAAGCATTTCCGCTCCTGCTCCTTCCTACACAATTACCCTAGACATTAAAGTAGTACCTTGCCTGATGGCTTTTATCTTGTGATTCCCTACTCCAAGGCCATCCCGCTCTGCCCCTGGATTATCAGGTGAAACCAGTTAGTCATCTTGCATCTATGACAGTAAAACCATTATCTTTTACCCCAGTCATTTCTGAAGAACGTATCCTAACAAATATGCTGAATAAACCAAGATATTTTCATACTTTATACCATATAATTAAGTACATACAAATGTATTTTATGCATTTCACTGCAATGTGGCTCGGACACTGAAGGACGGTCACTTAGAGAACACCAGGATGACTTCCAAGCTTCAGGTTTAGCTTGCAAAAGACTTTTCTTAAGCACACTGCTGACAAACTGAAAACTGGAGATAAGAAATATTTCAGTTTCACTGCACAGGCTTGTAGGACTGAAACCCTAAAATCACTGTGCATATAAAAGATGCAACAGCAAGCGACACCGAGAGGAATAAAAAGGACAACTAACCTTAAAAATGTGGAACAAAAAGTCTCTCTCATATCTGAAATCTTCAAAAGGAAACACATATTCTCCATCCTTTAAGAACAGAGCTCGCTCTAAAGCCAGTGAGAGACAGCCTGGATCTCGTGCAGCAAGAAGGACAGACCTGAGGACTGTCCCTTGGAGAGGCTCAGTGTAAGAGCCTGGACTAGGCAGGGATATGGGCTGAGTAGGGGAAGCATTGCACACTTACTCAGTTCAGCCAAGCACATTACATATAATTCCTCAAGATATTTTTCTCTGTATACACATACCATGTAACTCAGTGGTTCCTACTGAGATACTACATCTACTTAGCACAGTGAGTTAGACACTGGCAAGGGCCTGATTATTATTTGAGTGTTTATTTTAAGCTCCCTTTGCACATTCTTCCACCAGTTAAAGCAAAACAGTTTACTATCTGTGCCGGTGCTAATGTTTGACATATTCTGTCCATTTTTCACTTCATATGAACAAAAAGGCAATCCAGCTTTAGCACGTTCAGTACCAAGGTATTTCAACTTCCTAAACAGTTTTCTTTACACAAGTGCAAAAGCAACCTGTATTTGGGAAAGATGAGGAAGGGCCTAAGACAGAAAAATCCTTTCATAGAGTCCAGGCTCTTTCACCTGTGAATCAATAAATAATGTAAGTGGGGAATAGCTATTCTGTCTCCCCTCAACACCATGGGTGGAACAGACTGGGAAAAATCAGAGGGAAAACGTGCACCCCAATTTAATGAGGAGAGGGAAACATTATCCTAGGGAACTTTTATCCATAATCTGCTAGAAAAATCACTATCAGACTAACAACACCTGCCTACATTCCAACATACAGCCATCTATCCATATGTCTCTTAGCCAACGTTTGCTTGATGTCAGCACTATATATCCCTCCATTAGGGAACTACTGACACAGTTCCCCTATCAGTAAATAAAATGGTGATCAGCAGATCTGAAATACAGCAAATACTTGAAAAGGTGTTGATATGTGAAAAGGAGACAAATCCACTTCCCAGCAAAGAAGGAAAAAGCTCTATAACCATAAACATGTCACTTCCCATGCAGGCATGGCTATCCCACATTTATTTAGCACACAGAAACATGCTAGAGAAAGCACTGCATTCCCATACACAAACATCCCCCCATTTGCCCTGCACAGGCACAGAGCCCACACACCTATGACTAGAGATGCCAGTAATATGTTATAAGAAAAAAGAAGTTAGTCCCACTAAAAAAATATATGCCAGCAACTCTAGACAACATCCTAACTTTACATAAAAGTAAGTGCTGGGCTATTAGCCAAGGGGGATGCTGACTTTGGTCACACAGTGTACAGAGAATATTTCTAAAGCTAATGCTAAAATGCAGAACTATGCTTTTAGAGAGGGCTTTTTTATTTCTCCCACAAACTTTGATGAACATGACGTTCTGAGGAATCACTAATATGAAATGTTACTTGAGGATACAGATTTCTCCAAGTCATCCAAGTTAGCTGCAGCCTGAGCTTCCTGCTCCCAGTGTTGGAAGAATAGCTCTATGCAGCAGATGTGTCATACCCAGTGCTCAGATGGTACCCCATTTCCTTCTTAGCTGTGTTCTCTCCTCCTCTAAGTAAATACTGGAATGATTACAAGTGAAACAGAGTGTGAGAGCAGAAAATGTGATACAGGCCACACACAATTAGCAGAGGAGCTGCTTGTGACACACTGCTGCAAAGAATTGTGCAAAGAGCACTCCAAGGTATCAGCCAGTGTGAGAGGGGTGCTGTGTGCAGGAATGGTGTGTATTATTTTCATGCTGCAATTTAATTCCCAGTATTTCGCAGCATGTATCCTTGCAAACCTTGCTGATAATCAACACTAATATCCAGTTTTGATATTAAAAGTAGTGGGTTTGTTCTTCTGACAGCACGAAAACAGGGTAAAGGAAGTATGAAATCAAAAACGAAAAAATACAAAAGGGGGAGTGTGGCAGCCACCTTTGCATCGCTACTTAGAAAATGTTTTTTTTTTAAAAAATAAGCTCTGCTAATGCAATCATCACACTTGTGTTCTCCCATGATCAGTATATCCACAGGTATATCTTCTAAGCATGAACAAACACTGAAGCTGGGGTTTTTTGATCTACACCAGTACTTTGCCCAGGAATCAGCAACAAGACATCCCATTCTCACAAAGAAGGTGTGCCCCATTGCAGGCTCAAACCTCTTGGGCAGTCTTGGCTGGCAGGCTGGTGCAGTATGAGCTCTGCCCAGCTGTTTTGCAAACACTGGTCAACGTTGCACTACCCAGAGGTGCATTCCTGCACACCTTGTGAGGGTGTGCTCTGCAGCACCTACACCAGTGTACCCAAACTCGGAGGAGTTGGAAACTGAGCTTTGTAGCAGCCTTTTTATCATTCCTGCACATAACTCCCAAAAAATTGGGTTCAGGAATCAGCTCAGAAGAGCCTGTTATTCCACAGGCTGACTGGAAATGAGATAGGGACTGCCTCCAACACCTTTCCTGTGCCGAACAACGAGCAACACTGCAGAGTCGTCGAGCTTTGCCTGCCTTGCTGATGGCAGAGCTCGTGCAGCTCCGATAGCTCTGTACAGGATAGCAAATGAGACAATGCACTGAAAAGGTGGCCCAGGATGAAAAGGCTGCATGAAAGGCATAGGACCCTTCCTTGGACAGACTAACTGCACACTCTAGTAACTGCCAGAGAAGATAGTGAAGCTGAAAGAGGCTTAGTGCAAGCATGCAGGAGATTTGTGACAGAAAGTTAGAACTCCATGTCAAGCCTTTCATGCAAACAATAAATATTACTTATGCTCATAATCAGACTTTTCTCCAGCATCGTCTTTGAATGTTGAACCTTTTTCAATTAATTAAAAACTATGCACTGCAGAGTGCATATTTTATCAGCCTTCAGCTGCTTAAGTGTCTAGAAAAGACCAGGCAGTTTTTCTTTTTTCCAGGCAACCCAGAGCAAGTACTTGCAAGGGTCATATCTTTTTAATTATCTTTTCTCTCTTTGATTAATTATTCCGTCTGACAATAGCGTGTTTCTAATGCTATTCACCTGCCTTTGATGATTGACAACTTTTCTGTCTGATTCAAAGCAAACAGCTGCTGCCATGATTGCCTAGCAACCAGGATGTGATGGATGAGCCCCAAAGATGGATGGCTGCAATAAATCATGTCTCCAGCTATAAAACTGAAAAAAGGGATAAGAATAAAAGCGAACAAAAAACAAAACAAGGTTTCTTCCCATGAGTGCACTCAGCTCCTTACCAATTACACCTGAAATGGACTTTGTGTCTATTAATAGCAAAGTTTTCTAATCAGTAAGAATGCAATGATGCCATTTGTATCAAGGTGTGTTTACAATTGTTCCAGCAAATTGGCACTTGTACTTCAATTACCTACTGTGTTACACAAGTGCAGGGGTAGGAGAGCAAAGTTTTACCTTCTACTGTTGAAGGCTTTATAGAAAATATTATGTTTTTTCAGAATTTTCTCATGCTGTTGGACTTGAATAAAGTGTAGAA
>JAWWEW010000020.1:5141369-5201369 GCA_035583185.1 Anabacerthia variegaticeps | reverse complement strand
GTCAACTTACGTGATTCCCAACAGCTGCTCTGAATGAAGAAAAGACAGTCATAATTAATAACACGTGTTCTGACAGAGTTAATTAATAATTTATAATTAAGTCTAAAATACGAACTTAGATTATTCTTGAAGAGTTGCCCCTTTACTGCCCGAAGAGGCCAGGTAATGGCATTGGCAAAGAGCTCGCTGATATTTTATGATCCTCTGGTTACTCTTTCCCCACTCTCCCTCCACCCCCGGGGAAAAAAACCCTTTGAACATTTTCTGAGAAATATCTTAAAGTTGATGCCTGCAATGAGAAGTGTTTAAATTCTGCAGATTGGCTCTCTGCTGAGATGACCAAAATATCTTTCAGGCGCAAAATCAGGCAAATGCAGTAGGATGAATCTTGCAATCTTTCAAATTAAGCCCTACTCATTTCAACTCTTTCAGTTCTCTTTATGAAAATGATAACAAACAATTTCAAGTTCTAACAATGTTCTATTGTGCATTATTTTACTTAAGAAAACTAAAATACAATCTCTCATGGACTATGCTTTAAATCCTTTGAGCGAATTTTTGTGATTTTTTTCTTTTTTTTAATGTTGAAATCAAGAAAAATCAATTGCACAAATTTTTGCAATCCTCCTGCTTTAGGTAATCACACACACACACAAAAAAAGCAACGCATCCATTGTTTAGTGGGATTTTTAAAATTAATTTAATGTCTAACTGCAAATGCTGGAAACTAGAATTAATCTGTCTGGATAAAAAAAGGCTTACAGACATTTAAATGCATGTATCGGGACACTTTATCAACCTAACATAAAATTGTCATCTTATCTTATTATATGACTATTTTATGCATGTGTCAAAGAATTTAAAAATGAATGCCTGTCTATTCACTCTAATTACAACTGCATATTATCTGTCTGGATGTACCAGTCCATATCATTGTTACCAAATACAATATATTGTATTCACCTTTCATTTTTAACTTAAGGCTGATAAACCACAATTTGGGCGTAACTAAATTTAAAAAAAAAAAAAATACCAAACACACAGAGAAGAAGAAAAAAAAAAAATCAGACTAAAACACCTGAGGTAGATTGTTTAGTAAATGATGCTGAAGTATTTCATAGATAAGATAACACACGATTGCTCAGCAACTATGTTATTTTTGGTGTTGTATCATAACCATACACACACACATACACTCCTCCTTGACAATGCAACACTTCAGGCATCTTAATACCTGATCTACTAGCAGCACCTTGAGAATAGGGCTGTGTTAAAATTTGACAATCTGTATCTGGATTCTCTAGGAAACGGTCACAACGTTGGATTAAAACATGGATTACTACACCGTAAAGCCTGCAGTGCCAAGGTTTGTTCATAAAGATAACACGTAGGTTACTTTATGTCCTGGCAAATTATTTCTTTTCATTCACTCTGTACCACCATATGTTTCTGCATAACCATGCACGTAGCACGCTTAAAAATGTACCCCACACTTCACCCTGAAGGTGATCTTTTCTATACAGTTTCCACTAATCCTGGAAGCAGAGCTGACAAAAAGGACCCACTCTAATCCTGCTAACTCACCCTAGCTTCACTGCATTTCCCATAACCCTGCAGCAGTCACAATTCATTCTAATCACTTTACAAAACAATCTTTAGTAAAAAGAGGAAAAATGCAGACTTGTAAGCCAATTTAAGAAATAACTGCTGATACATCAGTTATTGACTATTTCACTCCTGCTCATGATAGTGCTCAAGGCAAAACTGAGAACAAAATGACAACATCAACTGCACGCAATAAACTGTGGCCCAGGAGAGCACTGAAGTCCTAATTGACAGCTGTCAAGCTAATGGGAGAAATGGCAGCTGATTCTGGAAAATTCTGTTTTCCAGGCAGATATTCAGGGGAATCTATCAAGCCTTTTTATATTTATGCCCTTTTTTTTTTTTTTTTTTTTTTTTTTTTGCATTGTTCCTTCACACTTTGCTGGGGAAAAAAAAAAAAGGCAAAACAACAAAAAAAAAAAAGCAGAGGACAGCCATAACTAATCATTTTGTCAGCTTGCTGCTAGGAAGAATCTCTGTCCAACAAAGAAATATGTGGCAGGTTTGGAGGCAAATAACATACCAAGGGCTGACACTGCAAGTACCTTTATAGGTAGTCTACTTTATCGCCACATTTACTTTTGGGGTATGTATGTAGTTGCAAGCAATTCCCATAAATTAAAGCGAGCATTCAAGTTCCCGAAGTCAGAGCTGCCTGGAAATCTGGCGGCACAACCTGCGTGCCATCTTGCATCTGTTTGCTGTGGCGCACCCCCAGCCCTGCTCTGGAGGTGCTGAGAACTGGCAGGAGCACCGAAGTCCCTGAAAGTGGAAATGCTCCGAGTCTCCGAAAAATCAATTTCATGTATTTCAGTGCTCACACTGACCAGGTGCATCTTTTGAATGTAAGCGCAGAAGTTGTGAAGAGCATAAAAAGCATGCAGCAATCTCGAGGGTTTAAACCATACTACATAGAAAATAAAAAATACCATAGACCCAGGTTTGTTTGGATTTTTTTCCAGAGGCTTGAAAACTCGGTGCAGTTGTCTGGATCTTACAGTTTTATTCAATTTTAAAATAAATGAGTAAAGTAAATGATATTTCAACAAATCGTGAGTTCCCAATCCCTCCCCAGAAGATATGGGGGATACAAAATGTGTATTAAGTTGTTTCTGTCAGTAGGAAGTACATTTTTTTGGTCTTCTAAATAGGTTTCTAAAAAAGCTGCAAGTGAAAGCTATAATTTAAGGATAGATAATTACTGTTTGCATGAACAAGACTGGCCTCTATTAATACAGTATTTTAGCTTCTTCAGACAGTAGCCTCTAACTACTAAATACCTCCTTCCTCCTAACTTAAGTGACAGGAGTCTTTGGAGCAGCAGTTCTGGCTATCTTCTTGCTTTAACAGGTGAGGAATAAAACTGCAGTCCCTGATTCTTCCTCCAAAATTTATCTGTGATATTCACCTGAGTCTCAAAGCAAACAAAGTGAAATTATCATTTTTAAAGATTCTTGATTCTCAGAGACAGCTTTAGCCTTCCACAGTGTGGTGTTAACACTTGGGCTAGACATAAAGAATTTGTGCACCTGTCTGTTATGTCTGCGAGCTCTGTGCTGCTGAGAGTTCTTTGTTGTTGTTATTCTACTCCAGACCATTAAAAGGGCCCTAATTCCTATGACATGATTATCCAGGTACCAAAGCCCATTTGTCACCTGCAGCAGAAAATTGAGTTAATGCACAACTAAAGGCAACCAGGACTGTGTAATATCAACTTGATTACATCAAACTAGCTGCAAACCTAATTCTGCTGGATGACACTGCGTGGAGCTTGTCATCTCCAATCATTAAAGCTGTCAGGAATCCATCAGGTTTACAGCTAATTAGGTGAACACTAATGAAGCTGGCAAAACAACTTTTCTTTTTTTATGGCTGAGCGGACCTTTCAGTTTGGAGAAAAAAAATTCTTGAGTATTCTCAAGGTTGCTGGGGACTGGATTTCCTGAGTTACCAATCAGCAGACATCTTTAATTCTCCCCCCACCACCACCTTTTTTTCTCTCTCAGTACCGAGCAATCAATTTGTCATCACTCTCAGTATGCCACAAAAGCAGTCATGAACCTTATAACTCTCAGCTCTCAAGCCAAAAAGGGGAAAAAAAAAAAAAAGTAAGTTTCTTCTGTCTTAAAATAAAACGCCTCATACAGCTCACTTATTTATCTTCATGCACTTATCAACAGCATAAATGTTCTTGTTTTTTCACTCTTGTCAAATAAGTAGCCCTTCAGTCATTCTACATCTCCCATATCCATTAGGCAGAGGCATTTTGATAAAGTAAAGCCAAAGCTAGTGTATGGGAAAGAATGAAAGCACTCACTCTGCCAACTTCTGATTGACCATTAAGCTATTGATGAATGTGCCTGTCAGGAGAGAGACAATTAAATCAAATATGAAACAAAGTCGTTTTGACGGGTCATTTTGATAGAGCAAAACCATTCTTCCATCTCCTATTAGTCCTGCAGTCAAGTTTTTGTAATGAATATTTCTTAACTAACCTGTTATTTCTTAGCTGTTTTTTAAGGTGTTTAAAAAAAAACCTTTGCTTTTACTGCTATTGCAAAAAGTAACATTTCCAATGTGACCAATAAAACAGCATCTCAGTGGGAAGCAATTATACACAATACTAAATGTTTAATGTGGCTATCAAAAAGCTAAAAGTTTAAAGAGATTACACTTCTGCTAAATATGAAAGATAGATCGCACATCATGGATGATTCACTTGAGAAAGGAGGGAGAGACAGAGTGGTAGAGGGAGAGGAAGATATCTCAGAATGTGTGTTTAGTGCAGAAACATTTTCTGCCTGCCTATGCAGTGCTCAGCATACAGCAGAGTCGTCAGTTGAATACATGGAAGAGGCAGAACTAAATTCATGTTACAAAATAGAATTTCCCAAGTATTAGGAAAAGTTCATCTTCTTCTTATTTCTCTTTTAAATTGTTATTTGATGACACAGGCCGGAAACGCAAAATATTATCATGAAGTGTTTGGCTACAATATTGTTTGCTAGATTGTATCAGTACAGTACAGTGAAACTTTCCAAACTTTCTAGCTGTTAGTATACAAAGTAAGACTGCTAAAAAGTCTATTTCTCCGTTTCAAAAGCACTAGCTGCACACATGTGGATGTCACAGAAGAGAAGAAAGGAAACGTGGACATCGTTCCTTACAATTTATATTACTCCCCTCGCCCCTCGCTGTTTACTACACTCAAAGCACACCACTCCCAGAAGTTGCCAGGCGGTGGGGAAGCACTGTCACACTTCTGGGCGCCCGCTTTCTGCCAACACCCCGCGCCGAGCTGCGGGACTACCTGCTCCAAGTTGTCCTGAGCACAACCACAACTGCGCTGCCAGCCACGCCGCCAGAGCCCCTGGAAAACTTCCACGCCGGCCTCTCGGGGCTGTTCGGCCGCGGCCCCCCAAGGCTGGGGCTCGGCAGGGGCTCCGGGAGCCTGGGCCATGTGGCTCGGAGGCTCCGCTCGCCAGGAGCCCCTCAAGTTGCACTAACAGAGAGTTGACAGGCCACGTGTGACGTCACCGAGTCTGGCGTTACCATGGCAAGTGATTTATTGATGTTTATCGGGAATGAATAGATCAAAGGCTGCCAGATGACAGGCGATCAATCAGACATCAAATCAAGGATGGCAACAGGCCAAGGAAACCTTTTCCAGCCCACATATCCCCAACTAAGGATTACTGTAAAATTATGTGGGGCTTTTCTTTTGCTGTTTTCTTTTCAATTTGGCTTTTCCAAAAAAATACTGCTTAAGTTTAACAGGAGTTGACATTTCTGGCAAAAGGAAAACAAACCAAACAAACAAAAAACCCCACCAGCACAAAGCCTCGAAAAGTATTTCTAAAAAGAAAAAAAAATATGGAGGAAATTGTAAAGAAACATTTGCCAGTCATTTGACAATACACAGACCCTTTTTTCTGTTCTTTTTTTTTTTTTTTTTTTTTCCTTTGGTTTACTTTGCAGCTTCTCATCTGGACTCATAAATAAGAAATCAATAGGATTAACAGAAGAGGCTACCAAAGAAAGTGACCAACTAGGTGGGTCTGTCTGTCTGTCCGGCAGAGACATCTCCAGTGCAGTACAAGCAGAGGAGAGAAAAGATAAAAGTTGGGCAAAGGAGCCAGTTCTGTGCTTGGATCTTCAAGTAACACTGCAAACCCTCCAAATCACTTTGTCCCTGACACTTCATTCGCAGCGTGCCATGTATTCATGCACACCCTATCTCTTTTTTTTACAGGGGAAAAAAATTAATTAGAAAGAGTATTTTCCCTGGCTTTCACAAACCGTTTGCCTGTGAGGGGAAGGGATGTAGAAGAACGAAGACTACGAGACGGAAAAGCAAAGTAGGTGCCAAAGTACGGGCTGGAAATGAACAAAATTCGCCTCCTTGCTTCCCCCAGCCCCGGAGTCACACCGACTATACGTGCCCGTGCAGTGAGTGCCCGCACACAGCCGCCTGCCCCTCACTGCGTGCTGCCCCCAGAACCGAGCCGGGCGATGGCAGAGTTCGGAATAAATCAAAGTGGGCACCAAAGTGTGGAAAGGGCTTTCACGCGCCCCCCACCCCAAGCTTAAAAATAAAAAAAAAAATAATAAAAAAATAACCCACCCCCCGATCCCCCCTCCCCGCCCCGACGCTGTGCCTCCAGCCCCAGAGTTGCTCGGCAAAGCCCTGGGCGGGCAGCGGGGCAGGAGCCCGGCGCGGAGCCCGCCGGCAGCGCTTATGAAAGAGACGGAGGGAAGCGAGAGGAGAAGGCAGCGGCCGCGGAGGGAAGGGAGGGAAGGAAGGGAAGCGGCTCTCGTACCTGCTGCGCGCCGGGGCGCTTGCTGCTTCCTCCTCGGCATGCTGGGCTGCTGCGGGCGCCGGCGGGGGGGCGGCCGGGGCGCGGGGGTGGGAAGAGTTGCCTCAGCCCCAGAGATCCGGTGAGCTGCTCCAGCCTCGGCGCGAGGGCTGGGTCGGGGATATATTTTTTGTTGCTGTGCATACACGATGCCGAGTAGGAGGAGGAGGCGGCGGCGGCGGAGGAGGAGGAGGCGGCACAGAGGAGAGGACAGCCCTGCTGCTGCTGCTGCTGCTGCTGCTGCTGCTGGCAGAAGAGGGGGGAAGTTTGACAAATCGCCCCGGAGGAAGGAGGAGGGGAAGCCCCCCGAAGAGGTGTGCGGGCGGGAGGGCTGGGGAGAGCCCGCAGTCCCCCCCACCCCGCCCTGCGCCCCCGGTGCCTGGCCGGGCTGGGAGATCACGGCATAAAGACGGGGGGGGATCTCTTGGCCGGAGCCGGCGGAGCCTCAGCCTGCGCTCTCCACTCCCGGCTCTTGGCTCGGCGCTGGAGCGGCGGCGGCGGCGGCAACAGGCGAAGCTTGAAGGGAAACGAGATGATCGCGCTGTCACTCAAACCGGTCCGCCGAGGGGGAGCGGGGCAGCACCGCCGCCCGCCCCGGGCCGCGCCTTCGCTGTGCGCGCATCGCCTGCGGACCGCGGACCGCGCACGGCGGCGGCCCCGGCTCTGACCCGGCTCTGACCGGGGTCCGCCCGGGGCGAGCCCCTCGCCGCGCCCCCTCCGCCGCACAACTTCGCCCGCCGCCGGTGCGCAGGAGGGCTGGCCGGGCAGGGCAGGGCAAGCAGGGAAGGGTAGGGTAGGGTAGGGTAGGGCAGGGCAGGGCAGGGCAGGGCAGCACAGCCCGCCGGGCTACGCGCCGCTCGCCCCGCTCCTTTCCCGCAGCCCTTCCCTTTCCGCCCCCGCGCGCACCCGTTCCCCGCCGGAACCCCCGCACCCATCGCCTCCCGCCGCGCCGGGGCACGGGACCCCCCCGCCGCCGCCTCCTCCTCTTCCTCCTCCTCCTCCTCCTCCTCCCGCCGCCCCCGCCCCCGCGGCGCGGAGGGCCCGGCCCCGCCGCTCCATCCCGGCCGGCCCGTGCCGTGACAGCGGCGGTGGCGGCAGCGCAGCCCGGCCCGGCCCGGCCCGGCTCTGCTCTGCTCCGCTCCGCCCGCCGGCACATCCAGCCCGCCGGGTCCCACCTGGCCGGCGCCGCGCTCCGCGCTCCGCTCCGTTCCGCGGCCGGGCCGTGCCGGGGCCGCCCCGAGCGGGGAGCGCAGCGGAGCGGGGCGGGCATCCCGCGCTGCGGGAACCACCACTTTTCCCCCGCTTTGCCTGTTTTTTTTTTGGAGGGCTGTTTTTTTTTTTTTCTCCCCTCTCCTTCTCAGGTTTTTTTTTGTTTGTTTGTTTGTTTTGCTTTTTGTTGTTGTTTTGCGCTTTTTTTTTTTCTTTTAATCTCTCTGTCGGTCCAAGTTCACCGCCGGAGCCGCCGCCGCGCTCCAGCTGGGCGAGCGGCGGCGGATCGATGTGCTGCGGGTTTGATTGCGCCTCCCTGTGCGGCGGGACCGCGCGGGCAGGGCCGGGGGCGCGCAGGGACCGCGGCCGCTCCCGCACCGCGACCCCGCACCGGGGCTGGGATGGGGGGCAGCACCGGCACCCACACAGAGGGGGAAACGGAGAAAAAATAGGAAAAAAAAATAGAAAGAATGGAAAAAAAAAAAAGGAAGAAAAAAAACCACCCAACCCAGAAGCGCTTTTTTTTTTTTTTTAAGTTCAAGGGGAGGAATTAAAAAAAAAAAAAAAAGGCTGAGCTCGCTTTTACGATAAGATTAAAAAAAAAAAAAATCTCCACTCTCGCCCCCATTCTTCGAGATTTGGGATAATTCCAAATACCTGACTAAGTGCAGATGTTGTTGCGTCTTCACATCCTATAAAGCCGCCGTGCCGCTCTCGGGCTCTCGCTTCCCTTTCAAGTTGCAGGAAATTCAAACACTTTACATGACGGGTGGAGAAGGTTTGGGATAATTTTTTTTTTTTTGATTATTATTGTTATAAGTTGATTTTTTTTTTCTAAGCTGATCTTTAGGATGAAAAAAAAAAATCGCAGTCGCCTAAAGTCCCCGGGAAATTGCTACTGTTGGGGGAAAACGAAACATTTCTTGCAAACCAGAAAATGGTGAGTTGTCAATTGCCTCTTCTGCTGCCAAACTCGCTCAGTTCCATCTCACTGATACTCGCTGGTTGCTCCTCACAGTTACAGTATCTGCTCACAGAAGGAGCGATCAGATCTGCTTAAGAGACGACACTGAGACGTTCCCCCCTCCCTCCACTCCTTCCCCAAAAAGGCCCGTGTGTGTGAGCGTGTGCGAGCGTGGGTGAGCCGTGCGGCAGGACGGGGCCGGGCGGCGGGCAGCCCCGGCGGGGCGGGCGGGCGGGCTCGCCGCGGCGGTGCGTGCCGCTAGATCCGCCCTAACATCTGTCCGTCTCACCATTGGCGCATCCATCAGTGTCACCCCGGCTGCACATTGCAACGACAACACATCAGACACTACACAGACCGGGATTCGGTACAAATAACCGACATACTAAACAACTTGACCGGGGAGGAGGGGACCAGCCGCAGCATAAGTATTTACAAATGTTAGACAGTCTCGGGAACCGCGGCTCGGCTGCGGTTAATAGCTCGTTCATCCTCTCTCCCTCCTCCCCCTTGAAGCAGGAATTAGGAAATGGAAAACCTAAATAATTCACGCCCCCCACCCCCCCGGAGGATGCTGCCGGCCGGGGGCAGGGACCGGGGCCGGGGTGCGCTCCGCGCTCAGCCCGACTGCGCTCCCGGCCCCGCGGGGCGATGGCTGAGGCGGGACCGCACCGAGCGCGGAGCCGGCGAGAGGCGAACCTCGGGCTCGGGGGCTGCTGGCCGAGCCGCGCAACATGGAGGATTCCTCCGAGCTCTGGAGCGGGAGAGGCTGCAACAAACTTTGGGATGCTCGGCCGGGAGCCCTGGGCGGCTCTGCCCCTGCCTGCCGCACGGAGCGCGGGGAAGGAAGGTCACTCTGCCACCAGGCGCTGGTGAAGCGCCCTGAAAACTACAGCAAAATTAAAATGATACGGCGCGTGTAGTCACTGCAGTCCTGTAAAGGCTGTTCGGAAATGTGCGAAAGCCCTCTCCAAAGCCAGGGACAATCCCGATGCTCCTCAGCCGGCTACGGGGGCATCCCGAGGAACGTGGTGCACCGACCAATCCCGAATTTCGGGGCGGTTGCAAGTTGCAAGAAGTTTTTTTTTTTCCTTCCACTTTCCTCTTCCTAAATCTGCTCCTCTTTCACTGCCTTTGTGTCACCCTTAGCCCGCAGGGGGTTTGGCAGCCCTTGCCCGCCCGGCTCGGCCCGGGTACCCGGCGCGGGTGCGCAGCCTCCTCCCGCGGGTGCCCTCGCCTACACGCGTGCGTGGATTTATGCGCGTGGTGGCATTTGTGTGTTGGAACAGGTTCCCAAGCAGAGCTCTGCTTCCCGCAGCACAGCCTGCGTGGAGGATGCTGGCAGGTGGCACCTCAGCAACAGAGCGGTTTCACCAACACAAACAAACACGTGAGGCAGTCCCCGGCCCCGCTGCGTGGGGACATTCGTGTTACAAACAGCGCTTACCTGGCTTTGCAAAGGGCGGCCCACACGCGCCGGCAGTGGAGGGTGGTGGGCTCGTACCAGTGCGCCGAGGTGGGACAAGGGGGAAGTGAAATAAGTGAAACTTCCTGTAAACAGTAATTGGAGGAACTTTCTCAGTTCAGTTAGAAATAATAACTCTCGTGTGTGTGTGAGAAAGGCAGCAGATATACGTGCACACAGACACATGCACTGTGCTTACATATTCGCAACTCTCAGTGCCAAAATGCTCAGCAAGTTGTGGAATAATTTGGTTGTTAATTATATTCATTTTTTTTAAAGGACGAGGGGAAAAAGATCTATTGAACTTTCTAACAGACGATTTACAGAGGGAAAGTGCAGATGCCTTCATGTGTGTCGGCTTCTTTGGGGGTCACAGTCTATTACAGAGAGCTGAAACCCGTAATTTTATGAAGTGTAACATTTCCAAACATAACGCATCAAAACGATGGCTGTACAGACTCCATCTACAAAGACTCAGCACACGAGGCTCAGCCCTAAGCTCGGGCTTCCCAGCAGTTTTAAACCAAGGTACCCATTATTTATAAGTCACATAATTAAGTAACCATCACTCCCGAACCTTCCATCAGATGAGAATGTTTTATCTTTCACCACTGGACACTGCTTAGTGCTCCTTTGGTGTACATTTTCACTGCTCACTTCATTCTCTTACACCAAAACTCCACCAGTTGCCCGAGACTCTCTCCCGACGCCCGGGCCGAGCCGAGACAGCGGCTGAGCCGATAAAGGACCCCTGGAATTAACTGCTGGTTATGGGAACGGCCAGGGAGGATCAGTGAGGAAGTTTACCAAACTTGGAACAGCTGCCTCTTAGAAACCGGCGTGTTTTAACCAGGCTTTAACCTTGTTCTCTCCCTAGCAGTGTGTTGATATTTCGCCACTTGCTCACTGCAAACAAGGCAGGGAGCGGCGGGCGCCGAGGTGCCCGTGTGGCTGCTCTCCCTCGCTGTTCACCCCGGTTCACTGCTCTCCGGGGGTCAGCCCCGGGGACCGAGCGGCCACGGCCGCAGCTCCGGCTCGGCTCCCCTTGGAGCGGAGCAGGGGAGCCGGCGGGGACCCGCGGGTCCTCCTCGCCATTCGAGCGCCCCCGGCCCCGCGGGAAGGGCTGGGCATCAGCGAGCCGGGGCCTCTGGAGCCGCGGGCTGCGGGGCCGGGAGCGGCTGTCGGGGCCGGGGGTCCCTCCTGGCCCCGGCGGATCGCGGGTCTGCGGGAGCCCCGCGGAGGCGCCGCCGGCACCCGGCGCGGAGAACGCGGCGGCCCCACCGGGCACCCCTTGCCCTCTGTGCCAGGGCAGAGCCGCCTCTCCTGCCCCACGCCTCGGGGGCACCATCGAAATGCGGGAAGTACTTTGGTTTCTCCCGGCGAAGAACAAAGAAGCGGCAGCTTTCATTAAGGCTGGACCGGATGAATACGGATCTGACAAGTTTGTTTAAAAACCCCACTGCCCACGCCCGAAAACGATACTGCGCTTCTGTAAAATACAAAGTGTTGTCAATAACCATTATAGCAGCGATAATGATCTGAGAAGAGAACAAAGACATTTTGTAATATCTGCATAACTTTATTAGAGCAAAATTATTTTAAAATGCCTGTGAATTCCCAAACCTCCTCAATACAAATGAATAAAAGTTTTTCTTCGGGCTAAAATCTTTTCTTGAATGTAAATTGTTTGGGTAAATGAATTTACACAGCAGCAAAGTTTGTTTGTCTTAGTCCAGTAGCTTTGCTTTAACGAACCAGATGTTTTGTCTGTAAATTGTCCAGAGGACTTTTACAATTCTGACATGCAATAAGCCCCAGAAAATCAGAACTGGAATAGCTGTGTCCTTGCGATCAGGACCAGGCATTTAGACAAGAGCACGGGGAAAACAGGAAAGTGTAAGCGCGCCCAGTGCCTTCATATTTGGGAGCCTTCTTTTAAGCTGTAGGTAATCTTGTCCGAATCGATTCGCTTCCATCTAGAGTTGACAGTAACTCGCCACCCAACCCCAGACACCAGAAATATAACCCCCAAGAAAAATCCCAACCCCAGCGGACAGGGGTGGAGCTGAAAACTTCGGCCGAGGGAGCCGTAGGGCGCTGCGAGGCACCGAGCGGGCCAGCCCCGTTCGGGGTGCCCGCAGCCCCCGCGGGTCCCGCAGCCGGGAGGTGCCCGCTGCGGGCGCTCTCTCCGTCCCTCCGCGGCCACGGGCGGAGGCAGCGGCTCCTCTCCGTCGGGGCCCCGCGGAGGAGAAGCCCCCCCCGCCCCTCCGGGTCCCAACAAGTTCCCAATTAAACTCGGCCCGGCCGCTGCTCTGCGGGATTGATGCCGCCGCTGCCTCCCTCCCCATGGAGAGCCGGCCCCCGGCGCGACCCCTCAGCCGGGGAAGGGCTGCGGACCCCGAGCTGTCCCGGCTCTCCCTTGTTCCAGCTGGGTTTCCCCCGGGATGAGCCCCGCTCGGCTCGGCCAGTGCCCGCCTCGGCGCCCCTGGCACTCGCCGCGCTCCCAGGGGCCGCGCCCTTGGGCGATGATGCTGCTAAAATAAGATCTATCGGCGCGACTCAGTCCCCCCTCAACTATCAGTTTTTCCTTCCCCCTTGAAAGGACTTGAGGTCTCTGAAGAAACAAGCGGCTGCTGCTTTGAAGGAAATAAGCGATACCATTCAGAGCTACTGTAGCGTAATGCATTCACAGGGGCAGTAGGAAAAGCTTTTATGAAAAATAGTTACAGATCCTGGAACTCCACCACATGTGACAACAAAAGCTGTCTCTCAGCAGAAGGGCTTTAGCTAATTTTACCTACACAAAGTTTTACTGGCTGCAGGCTTCGGGAACGCCTTTGTGGAGCCTGGCAGTGATCCTCAGGGCTGGCTAATTTGAAAGGCATTTGGAGGATCCCGGAGAAGGGGAAGGGATTCCCCTCTTAATTCTCGCATCACCTCAAAGTTCCCATCGCACAGCTGACACGGCTGCTCCTCTGCTGACCGCCTGTGACGGAGCGCAATGAAGATTTTGTTGTGCACAGATATACTTAAATAAAAGAAAAAAAATTACTTGAAGTGAGAAGTTGAGAAAGCTTAACTCCGAGGAAAAATCTCCCTTCTTTTCACAGAAACTTCTTTCCCAGACGGGTCTTTAGTGTTTTGCACATAGCGCTTGCACTAAAACGTGAAAGTTTATCTTTGAGACGTTGCCCGTGTGCCCGGAGCGCACCGTGACCCGCTGACCGCCAAGGGAAGGGAAATGCTCCAGCCGCCCCCAAAGCGCGGACGGAGCTCGGTGCCCCCGAGGGGACGCGCACCGGGCCAAGGATCGCGACCGGCTCCCGCAGCCCGGGCCGTCTCCTCCTCCTCCTCCCCCGCGCTCTGACCCCGCAGCGGGGCCGTGCGGGCCGCCAGGACACAGACACAAAACCAGACCCGGCGGGTCGTAAATCCCAAATCCCCGGTCCCCACTCCCCCGCATGGCCGGCGGCTGCTGCGCTGAATTTATCGCGCACGGGGGGCGCGGGTGCTGCGGGCCCTGTGCGGGGTCCAACGAGGTGTGCAGCACCCGGCATCCCCCACCCTCAGCCCTTCGCCCGCAAGAATTACTGCAAATATCAGAGATCCGCTGTCCGGGGCACCAGGCAGGCCCCGAGCCCCGAGAGGGCGGCAGCCGCCCCGCTCCTGTCCCGCAGCCCGGGGGTGGTCCCGGGCACTTGTCCCCTCCCGGGAGCCCTCGGCGAGCAGGAGCCGCGGCCCCGCCGTGTGCGGGGCAGCAGCCACAGCGCTTTGCTCCACGGCTGGGCACTGGGGTTTGTACTGGCCGGGTCAGGTGAAACGTGGGAACTAAGAAAATCTGACACCACCATTAATTCCCTCTCTTTGGTCTCCTCTGTACACAATGGAGGGGAAGAAATGCGACTTTAAAATTGCAATTAACCAGCTTACGGCAGGTTTCGGTCTCGTTGGGTATTTATTCCTATCAAATCTTATTTCTTCTCCGAAAAAGCACTTTAATTGTAAAATAAAACAGACGATATAAAGTAGCTCATATCCTTCACTAATAAGAGTTGCTTAAATTATGACTGGATGTGCCTAAACAGTCATCTCATAATTTCCCACTGATTTTGGTCAGGTCCTGAAAGAATGGCAATTTTTTCCTAATGTTTTAAAAATATTAACTTCCTTTCAAACATTCTTTAACCTTTAATGTTTTGTAACTTGATGAAAAGGTCACTTTGTTCAGAGTGGATGCATCTGCTCCATAATTGTTCTAATATCATGCAGAGCTCCATCCTAACACTACATTCTTTTATGAGGATTTTTTTTCTTAATATACCATTGTTAAGGTTACCATGAGTAATTGTTTTAAAGGCAAAGAGCTCCAGACCAAAGGATGATCACACTTTATTTCATTTCACCAGCTTCAGATGTTTAGAGCTGTATTCAGCAGATGACATTAGCTGAGCTCTGAGAAGAATAACCTGAACCATTTCACCTCTTCCCACTTGTGGGGGCCTGAGGTAGAACAGGATCAGAATAAATAGCTGGATTTATAGACTGAGCTGCATAACAAGATAACACAAAATACTGATTAATACTACCAAGTTTGATCCAAGTATCTCAAAGTACTTTACAAAGGGCTTTGTGTCAGAAAGCTGAGACACAGATGGGTTAAAACCTAAGGGCAAAGTGATGCTGGAGATCCAGAGACCACTGGCCATCAGTGGCTCAAAAATCAGCCTCCAAAAGCAATCTTGTGGTAGAAACATTACTAATCTAATTATATTTTAGACTCCTTGCTGTGAAGGCAACAGAAGCTTTTCAACACGTGCAAATCAATATTTATCATTAGGAGCAATAATATTTTGAATCTGCAGATTAAGCCAGTTTTGGTACAGAGAACCTATGTTTATTTCTGTGTAAAAGATTAGTAGATAAATATTTTAGTTGCCACTCATAGACTGAGAATGTCCACATCAGGGGCAGCCCGTGGCCCCAGCTCTGTGGGCAAACATCACTTATTCGCAGCACTGTACCTGCCTTGCAAGAGCAGCAATGATACCTGACTGCATATTGGAGATTAGAGCAAGAACCTTAAATTGATACAATGGATCCCTCTAAAATACAACAGGATTTTCTAATTCTTACACAATTCAAACATCCAGAGAATATGTTTAATTAAACTTGTCTATACCACTTTTTTTTTTTAAGATTTTCTAAAAGCCCCCAAATAAATGAGTTAGATTCCTTAGTATTCTAATATGCACCTTTCTTTTTTTTTTTTAATAACACACTTTTCTAGCCAGGCCAGTCCCTTGAGGACCAGTTCCTCATTTATAAGGAGGTCCCCAATGGGAGTTAAAAAGAGGCTATTTTCTAAGAAGAAAACATATTCTGAAAGAGCCATACAAAGATAAACCTGCATCACATATATCAGTATGGAAACTGGAATACGTATTCCAATGATGCAAATCTTCCCTTGCAATAATTTGCTCGTTAGTGTTAATGAAAACCCCAATACTGATGTCTATGTATTTGTTCTTCTATTTTTCATCACACTAATGCTTTTAACTAAAATTATTTTTTAAATTTGCTTTATTTAATGAATTTAAAGGTCAGTCCTTTTTCTTTCCATATGCAAATCCTATTAATAGTAGAGGTTTGATATTAATGGGAGTTAATAGAGTAGATACCCTCTTCACACAAGAAACCCTGCAAGAGAACAAAATAATATCAAGATAATTTCAGTAAATTTGTTGCTTCTTCCTCCCCTTTGAGTAACCAAATATCAAGGGAACAATACCTTGGAAACAGAAGTGATGGCCAGAAGAGGGATGAGATGTGAAAGGGCACACAGGGACTCCCCAGTCTCCAAAGGCAGGGCCCCAGGAAAGGACACAGTGCCACAGCAGCCAGAGCCCACTGCCACCTCTTCCTCCTTCTCACCAGCCACTCACACCTGCAGCAGCCAGGAGGACACAAGTACCATCACCACAAGACTCTTCCCAATCCTCCTGAAGAGGGAAGAGGCAACTTCTACTCCATTGAGAGGCCAACAGCCTCCATCTGGGAGACCACAGCTGCTACTCAGAGAAAAACAGGACCTGCTGGGGTTGATTAGAGAGTAAGTGAAGTAACTCCCTCTCTCTGTTTCTGCTAGTTTTGTAGTTCAACTGTTTGGTCACTGTCTTTCTACCTGTATTTGCTGTAGCAGGACTCACAGAGGTCTTGATAGTACCTTTTTTTTTTTTTTTTCCTTTTTTTTAACTATAGCTGTTGGTGTTAAAATAAGAGCACTGATGTGACCAAGGAGGTAGACGTGGAGAAAGAGGAATAAACTCATTGCTTTCACCTGCTGTCCCTGTAAGAAAACACTCCCTGTGCTGATGAGTAAGGAACAAACCTGTCTAGCCTAACTTCTGCATTAAAACTATCTGCAGTGTTTTTCAAGCAGATAAATCCAACTTGAAAACAGCCAAGCATCATTTGTCCAGAGCAGCTTCTTCCTCAGTAAGAAATAATGAATACCTGGTGCAGCCCCAGGCCAGGCCAGCCCGAGAAGGACTCCTGCACGTCAGCCTCTGCTTCTGTAGGGCAGGCTGAAGCAATGTGATTGAAAGACTGGAGAAAGGGATGAGCCATGGACTACAGAGAGGTGTTAATTTACCTCGTATCAAAGGGCACTAACCCTCTGCTTCTGAACACCTGGGAATCTTGCAAGGAAACTCATCCTCACTACAGGCTCCCTCCTACTTGCCACTCCTGAGCTGAAAAAGTTTTCCCCAAAACCTTTCTCAATCTGCACTTAATGACCTTAGTTTACTGCACTTCCAAAAAGTGCAAGGCCTTTCACAATATCACCTCCCAAAACTCTGAAGACCTCAGTTTTTTTTAGGGAAACCAATTTTTTTCCCTTAAATTGACTTTATTTTTCCTAGTTTATATTAATTTTTTTTTCCTTAATTCCTGAACGTGGAACCTGGTTTTATCCTTTGAAAAAGGTTGTGTGTCAAGCCTCTAAGCAGTCTCTGGGAGCTGTGGAGAAAGCCCTGCAATGGTCTTGGGCTGTCCAAGCTCTGAGCTGCAGAGAGACAGAGCCATGGCAAGGATCACACTCTTGTGCCCCTAAACCACACAGAGCTGCTGCTTCGATGGGGGGATACACAGAATAAATCCTTTTCTTTCCTCTTGGCTCTTGGGATGTTGGAAAGTCCCTCTGAAACAGCAACTGTGGGCAGTGACAGCCCTTGTGACACACACAGCCTCCACCTCTCAGATAGTGTTTCTGGCTCTTTGCAGACTAAAGCAGATAATATCATATCAGACCAGGGCTTACATTAAGGTCACCTTTGCTTTCACAGCCTTGATGTGGCCATAGATTTGGCAAGGGTAGGAAGCACGCTGAGATAAAAGGCATCACATTTCTGAGGAAGCAAGGCCTTGTTCATAGCTGAGACACACTCAGAACCCCCCTGGCTTCTGGGCAAATAGGACAGCACAGAAGTTGGTCTGGTGTTATTTTGTTTGCACGACAAAATAAGACTTACCCTGCTTATGTTTTGGGGAGGTGAGTGGTGATTGCTACAAACACTCTGTTTCCAGCCAAACAGCAAAACTGTGTGACCGTCCAGTTAACTCTTCCAGGCTGCAAGTTTGCATTTTTACAAAATGTTGGGTATAAATTAATTCCACAAACGGGAGCCTGGACTCAACAGAACAACACACTTGTCTGTTATAGCAAATCTGGCATTCCCAGATTCAAATCTGCTACAGGCATTCTGGATTTTAATTAATATATTGTTTCATATGTATGAGTATTTCATGGTTTTTTTGTTTCCACACGCTGCATTTTTAGCTTAAACAAAGTGTTTTCTCTGCATAGTCCTCAAGGCAATTGAATAAATATCACGGAGTCTATAGATCTGGTTGCCTTTCCAGTGAACAACACAGCAGTCATGCTTCAGAGGAAAGGGATAACATCCTCCAGTGCAGCTGATAAGAGCAACAATTTACAAAGCAAGAGATCCGTTATGCAGTGAAAGCTTTATTACCATGACTCGATGTTACATCTACAGCACATAAGGGTTAATCATTGCAGCAGTTTGCAGCTGGTTTGTGCTCTCAGGGGAGTCATAGCAATAGACTCCTGCGTGTAAGACAAGGTCAGCCCTGCTCTCCTGGGGTCAGCAGGCCATGTGATCACACGACTCCCAAACTTCAGCTCCGAGCACACACAGGTGCCAAGCCCATTTTGTGGTCTGTTGTAGAGTGCTTCTTGTGGTTTTTATTCTCCTCAATAAAAACACAGCCATAGCTCTGTGGTACATAATTGGATGGTGAGTTCTCAGAGCTAGCTATCAATGAGAGTTTTCTGTGGCAGCAGTGGGTTCAGGAGTTTGCTGGGTACATGTAACATTTCACGGGAGACTTATTCTTAGTGGACTGAGAAAACAGAGCAGTCAATGCTGAGTTTAAGGGCCAAATCCTGCATAATTTGTTCAGTCTCTTGGTATAAAATGCTCACACAAGTAAAGTGAGCAGAATTGGACTGTAGTATTTTATTAATATTTATCTTCTACTGTTACAAGACACAACAATAATCAAATAAGAAAAACTTTAATCCTCAAATGTAGCTTTAATCTTCAAATTGGTTAGGTTATCAAAGGGGTAACATTTATTTTCAAAGACAGGCTGCTCGGAATGATCAGCTGAAATAGAAACCTATAAGTGAAAAGATGTAAGTTTATTGGGCAGTGTTGTCTATATTTATAGTTTCTGCTCAACCCATATTTCTGTTTTTATATGCATGTGTCAGAAATTAATATATGGTAAACTTCACCAACAGTTTTAAGAGATCCTAAAATATAATAAAATCAATAAATGATGTTCTGGCATAAATGTTTCTGTAGCTGAGGGTGGTCAGGTTCAAAGGGCAACATCTGACCATTTCTCTTTCCCACCCTGCTGCGGAGTAAGACCCTCCCCTCAACTTCAAATCACTGGGGAGAGGGTAATTTAAGCTATACTTGATGTACCCTATACATCACTGTCTTCGGGACCAGGTTTAAAATTAAACTCTGATGTACAAAGTTAAACAAAAATGAGATAAAAATTGGCAGGGGTTGAAGAGGGTCAAAGTAGTCAAAACACAAGGTAGACTATTGCTTCTTTTGATTTATGTTATTCTGTGCACTAAAAAAAAATAAAATTATAGCTCTTGTGGAGACTTTTTTCATTGAGAATAACGCCCTCCTAATTTGTTTTCTATAGACTTATGGGCATTTACGCTAGGAGTTGGAAGCATTTATTTATTTATTTATTTATTTATTTTGGCAGAGGCAGAATATCCCTAACTGTTGGCAGAATATTCAAATTATCATTAGATGCAACCTTTGTTACTCAACAGCAAGTGAAAGGGAAGAGTATTTCACCTTCCATTAGTGGTTATCTTACAATGCACACATCCCTAACCTTGTATGCCTGTAGAGTTTTGCTTTCAGGCAAGTCTTTTAAACACAAACAATGTGCTACAGTTACATTTGGTAGCAGAAAGAAAGAGTTCAGTGAATGTTTCCTTTTGCATGTTTTACATGCACATAATGCAGTTACCCTCCAGAAAATCAGTACAGGAAAGATGCCAAACAGCAGATTCTTTTGAAACCAATTCAAGAAAATCCTTGCAGGAAGTAAATTTTTTATGATGCAGTCAACTTTTCCACATATTGCCATTTACATGGTTAGTGTGGGGACTGCAGGCAAAATAATTTGGAATTGTAATCTTTATCTTCTATAATGTGATAATGAAATCAACTACTATCCACTAGCATCAAATGAATTTCTCTCTGCTGCTCCAGTGGGAGGAATAAAAGGGTTCTACTGGCTAAACTGCCAGGCTAATGGGAAAATGAAATAAAATCAGGTCCTTGTGTGGCTAGCAAATAAAAAAAATGCTTATTTTAAACATAATGGTGGATGTGTACAGATCTTGTAATCTTTTAAAAACTGATTAAGCAAATTTTTTCTGAGGTTTTTAATTGTCATACTTGAAAGTGCTATTGACTTCATATGGATTACAGCTGGCTGAAGTGTAGGCAAGTTCTTGGGCTGTACAAGGACATGAGACAGCAAAGGCCTCTAAACTCTGAAAATGTCTGAACTGGATTACAAATCTAGTAGGAGAAAAACATGTTGTTCGGACAACAATAAAAAGAGCTTTTCTAGCACTGCTTCATTAATACTGACAACGATGATTCTTCGTTGTTATTAATCTAGTGAGGATCTGTTTGCCATTTACTGTTCTTATTTTAGTCTTTCCCCAGAAGTCTAAGTGATGCATTGTGCAAACTGCACTTTGTATGTGTGATGGTACAGGATTGACCTGCATATATGCCTTTAGTATACATAATCTGGCAGGCATTTATGTCCTAATTAATAAATGCAATTCTTCACAAACACCTGGTTGGAAAGCTTAAGTGCAGTAGTACACAAATAGCAGGTTGTTTGAACAGATACAGCCAGCAAAGGTCAAAATCAAATGTTAGAACGAGTTTACTGTTTGTGAACTACTGTGCCAAACCCTCTGGATCAAAGAGCTGGGCAGTACTTTTTGTATCACTGATAAAACCTGTTTTTAATAGCTTATTTTTTTTCAAACTCTTGTGGTGTCCCAAGAAGATGTGTTCTGCAGCTATAGCAGATCACATGCAACAAAGAGCAGAGCAAAGAGCTAGCAGGTTAGGATATTATAATCCAAAATTTTCCTACATCCACTACACTTTGGGAGTCAGGAGAAACCATGAATTAAGGAGAAGATCACAAAGGTCACAAGGAATTGCTGCAGTATTCACAAAACACACAAAAACTATGAGAACTGTACGATCTTACAATGAAGGTTCAGAAAGAATACAAGAGCCACTCTGAGACTGATAGCTGCTCAGATATCAGATGAAGAACAAAAAGATACAAGAAATGTTGGAAATACCTGTAACCCCTTCAAATCACATGCTTAGCATGGCTGATCTCTCTTCCTGCTTTGTCCATGCAGCAATTAGGAGCTGTTCTCTAGGAGAGGTGCATGGCACAGAAAATGAACTGATTGATTCCTCCTTGCACCGAGGAGCTGATTAGTGGGAACTGATCTGTTTACAGATGTTACACTGAGTGTGTTACTGCTCACAGTCATCCAGGACTTGGATGCATCGAGGGTGCCCAAGACTGCCTGCTTAGGAAGGGCCTAATACAGAGCTCACCAAACTCAGATTTCCACTGACTGCGCAGGGTTCTGGATTAGGCCTTTCCCATCCACCTATCTGGAGGGGACATTTCCATTCCAAGGCAGCTGTGAAATGCAGTTTCCCGTACTGTGTTATGCTGCCCATTTTTAGTGCTTTGCATTCTTCTAGAATTGACGTGTACAAATTCTCTGTAATGACATTTCTGCAGACCCTGTCTCTACCAAGGAAGGCAATTGTACCTGAACTTTCCTCTGAGTGTGTTCAGCTTTACAGTACTTTGCTCAGGCACTTGCAAAGGTATCGTGCTCCAAGCAAAGATAAAGAACTGAGTCTGTAATTTAATAACCCCCTTCTGACTAATTAGCATTCGCTCAATGAATGAAGGGTTTGCAGAGGTCCAGTCAAAGGCCTAAGCACCATTTAAGTCCAGCTTATTCCTCAAGGCACCTCTGAACTGAATTGGGCCCTGTTTTATTAAATTACAATAGAAAGACTACTGTGTCAAGTATACTAAAGCTGAAAGACCCAACCTCCCAGGACCTCACACAGATAAGTAATCATCACTTATGCTAATAGCACATTTGACTTCCGTGGGATGACACATGAGGATGGACTACTTACTTGACTAAGATTAGTAAGAACAGGCATGTTACACAGAACAAATGACTTCTAAATATCCAGCTGCAGCAAAGTGCTGACTCCCATCAGCGAGTGTTGTGAGGGTGAATGAAGCGCAGGATATGATCTCTAGAAACCTTGCTGAAGACTATTATTGAATTGGTGACAGTTTTGCAGATTTCTAACCCATAATAAACCTCAGCTCAGTGGCACGCTTCTCTCCACTCTTTGCCTGCTCTGCTTTCCCTTTTTTATCCTCCCATGATCCAACAATGCATTCAAATGATTTTTTTTTTCATTCCTTCCTCTTCAATGTTTGCAAATTAATGTTGTGGTTTTGAAAGGTATTTAAGTAACAGCTACAAAGCCACAACCTCTCCTGTTTACCTGCAGAACAGACTACTTGGTAGCATCTCTACACTGCTCTGCCAAGGTTCCTCCCCTCTGCTCTGCTGGGAGCAGTGCAGTCTCTATGCTCATTTAGTCTTTGGCTTCTCCCTTTAAAGCTGACAATAAGGGCATCATACAGGGTATACAATTCCAGGGATTTTGTCTGATAAAATGCCTAACTCTTAGCCTCTGTTTAATACAATTTTGTTCCACACAGCTCACAGAAAGAGATTTTGGCCCTTATGGTCTATAAAGCCTTTGAACCAGCACTCCAGGAAGGAAAAAATCTTTATGTCTAACCTTAGTTTCACATAATTGTCCTTGAATTCATTGAAGTCCAGGTTTTGTTTCCTATTTTGTTTCCATTAATTTAAAAAGTATTTTTTTTGCCCTCACTGTTTTTTCCATCCTGCCCAGACTTTTTTTTTTCTTTCTTTTTTTTTATTTTTTTTTTCTTTTTTCTTTTTTCTTTTTTCTTTTTTCTTTTTTTTTGTTTAAATCAAAGCTTTTTCTGAAAGTAACGTAATAGTGACCGCTGATGACTGGCTTTTAGGGATTTTATGAATCCAAGGTTAATTTGTTCCTGAGAGCTGGAAAACCCATAAATGATGAAAAATACTTCTGGTACATGCATAATAACTGGTATAAATATTGTATCCAACACCCAAATTCCAAACACTACAACCTGTTTACCAAGGGACCCTTAAATCCAGTTTTGTTTCACCTATAATGTAAAGTCTGTATAAATGCCACAAAGTTGAAGAACACGAGTATTATATCATTAGTAGCATTCTTAATTGAGTATTTTCCTGTTTCTTGGGGGCTTCTAACTCAGCTGTAATGATTGTTCCATGTGTGTGCACCTGGGGGTTTTGCCAATCACATAAGTGAAACAAAAATGCCCTAATTTCTACAACTTTGCTTTCATTGCACTGTAAAGCACTAAAAGGAGAAACAGTTTCCTGAAGAACTCCTCCATAGCAGGCCCTTGAACAAGATGACTGTTTCTAATAAGCAACAGCTGTCGTTGTGGTTTTACTAGTCAAATGATTCATGTCTTTTGCTCAGAAATGATAAGTGGAACAAATGTTTACTTAGATATGTAACAGAGGAACAATTGAAAAATAGTAGACTGTCAAATAGAAATATTTTCCTGTTATCTGATCCTTGACAATTAGTCTGAACTGGTTTTTAGTCAAAAGGCAGTATTATAGTGGTGCAGTTAGAATGGTGAAGAATTTAGCTCACAGAGTTCTGCAAACCAAATTCAGCAGGCTGGTGTGCGAGTGTCTGCAGCAACCCAGCAGATCTGAGGGGGCACAAGCACCTCTGTAAAAAACCTCTACATCCCCCATCCCCCCAGTCCTGGTAGTCTCTCCTCCTATATTTACTCATCTTTGAAAGGCAGACAGTGAACTCACAATTTCCTCTCATTTCTGCTGTCTTCAGGGAATACCAAAGTGCTGCTCTGCTGCTTGGTCTTTAGTGAATATCCTCTCTTGGCTGCTGCTTCCCTGGGATCTTACAGGGCCTTCTGGGAGCAGCAAAGTAGTTTAACGCAGGAGACTTTAGGCTCTGTCCAAGGACAAAAAGATTACATTACCCTTCGGGTGCTGGGAAGGAGAAACTAACAGATCCTTGATGTGTCTCTGCTGAGCCTGGAAGCTGCTGCAGTCAGAGAGATTTGACACCCCTGTGGCATCACAGGGCTGGAGGTACATTTTTGTTAAGCGCCAGAGGAAGCAGTGGCAAACTCTTAGGAGCCTAAGACAGCATCAAAAAGATGGTATTGTCTGCCTTTGAAGGGAGAGCTGGGAGAAAAATGAGGCTGGAGAAGGCCAAGGGAGCTTTGGGATGCTCGGTGTGCAAATGAAACCAGTGTACGTCTATAACTTACGTTATAGAACGTTATACGTATATACGTTATAGAACTCACGTGGACGCTTGCAGGTACAAAAGGGTTTAAATCCACCTTTATTTTGCATAGTTTCTGGACTGTTGCTTTTCCAGAACTCTTCAGTATCAGTGTATGCTACTGCACTGCATTGTATGGAAATACTGTCAGAGCTTGGGTTTCCCATCTGTAAAAAGGGGGTAATATTTCCTTTCTCCTGGCCTTTATTCAGCTTACAAGGCTCCTGGGACTACAATTCTTTTATTGCTTGTTTCTGTATTGTCTCGTACAACAAGACCCTGATCTCAGCTGAAGTCTGTAAGTATCTCAGAAATATAAATTGATAATAATAAAAAGATGATTTTGACACAAAATGGAATTTTATATTCTGGAGAGTGAAATAAAATATGTGCTAAAGTCTACTAAAGTGTAACCATGAGATCAAATGATAAAATTCTTCTGGCAACAAAGAGTTGACACAAATTTGTGAGATTAAACTGAACCAACTCAACGGAGGCTTGTTCTGGTGGTTTATTCATATAAAGTATATAAAAAAAGTAAGTGAGATGATCAAATTACCCTCACAGCATGGATTTTGACATGGATGTAGACTAACTGAGTCACCAGAGGACTGAGCAGGTGCGTGGTTCTAATTATACCCTCAGTCTTGTGAGGAAGGAGCAAACTTCCCAGTTGCTTCCCTGGTGGAGATAAGGTGTTATCAGCCATCAGCAAATGAGAGGGGAGAACAAGGACAAGGCACCTGATGGGAGAAAGAGGAGGAAAGGAGGAGGCGAAGAGAGCATATTCATAATGCTACTCATCCTTTAAAAATGTATACACACATCCACTCTGAGCCATTTGGATGCCACTTCTAGTACTCATTTCTTGTGTCTCTGAGTAACCCTTCCTTATGGTGAGGCACACAAAATTCCTTTTTAACATTTTCTCTTTTTATGGGCTTGCAGTGAGTTATCTGGCTAAATATAATGATGTATTTGTTTATTAATTAATCAGCAACAGGCACACTAGGAGTTACAATCCAAACAGTCCCCCACACAGGTTTTTATCACCATATACTATCCCTCTAGGGAAATACACATCTTTTTTTCAGGAGTATAAATGGACATTTCTATAAATTGCAACTACTTGGGTGCATGTAATATGCAATATTATTCATCTTTGTATTCCAGGTGAATCCAGACTAGACTACCAGCCTCTAGGGGAGTCTGCTTCATATAATTATCAGTATTCAAAGAATGATTGTAGATGTTGTAGCTTAACAGCAGGTGAATGGTCCTTATCTGAATATTAAATAAAGTGCAACTGGATTTCTAGGTTATCTCCGGCTAAATGTTTGCAAAGTCATTAGTGAAAGCATGCAGCTATAATCCCCACCACTCTTCTTCTTAAAAAGGATTTCCACTTTTGTTTTTAATTCCTTTACAGGATGAATTGTTCATCTCCCATTCCTATACACGCAATCTTGTCCCTTGATTGGACTACCAGAAACATCAAGGAAGCTGCCTTGTAAGTAGTACCTACACTTTTTATTTTTTTCAATCCTAAACAACAAAAGAAACCTAGAGAAGAGTGACAAAGAGAAAGAGTTATTATTTCCTCTAAGGACTATCAGGGCTCTGAGTGTTGGGAAAAGGCTCTGTAGGGCTCCTTTGTCCTCCCAAGTTCTGGGAACTTTAGCTCTGTATTCAGTTTCCTTATTGCATGATCTAAGAGATCTATGAATTTATTTAGTAAAACCCTTTTATTATTGTTTTTAAATGACGAATTTAATATACTTGAACTCTGTTTTAGTAGCTTGATAGTGGATGCTACATGGAATATAGTAGATAGTTGTTATGAGAAAATTAACAGAACAAAGGAAAAGTAGCAAACCCAGCCTAGCTGAGCAGAAGAGACAGACCAGACCCAGCAGAGGAAAATTACTGGAGATACAGGAAGAGGAATTACCACGGGACTATATAACATAAATGCTTTGAGGCACAACTTGTGTTTCAGTTCCTAGCTGTGAGGAACACAGTAGTCTCCATTATGAAGAGGAATTTTCAAGTAAGTCATGCCCTACAAGGTAGTTAGGCCAGGACATCACCTGCACCCTTTGCCAGGCACCATAAGACCTTCTTTGATTGTGTTTGTAGTGGAGATGGTTTTCTTTAATAGGGAAGGGCTCTGCACATTTAGGCAGGAGCCTTTAGCTACCATTTTGGAACTCCCTCCTCCAGGACCAGAAGTACTCTATTTTGAGTGGAACAAACTACTAAATTAACAACTATTTTCTATTTGGCATTTTTATACATATAAAAAAAAAAAACAAAAAAAAAAACCAACAAATCCTTCACCTCCCTCCCCCCCAAAGAAAAAAATAAAAAAGGCTCAGCCAAAACTCTTCTACACAGTTTAGAACCCAAATTTTCATTCTTATTTAAGTGTGAGGCACCTGCAATCACTGGGATTAATTCTGATTTAACTTTAAACACGTCCATTTTTCTAATGACACTTTTTAGCAATACCTGATCTCATGTTATTTGCATTCATTACTATTTTCATAATTTCTTGAAGCACTTAAACACCTCCTGATTTAAAAGTAAGCCCTTTAAGACGCCTTTTGCACCTAGAAGCCAGTAGTCAAATCCAAATCCATCTGAAGCTGGTGGAAATTCTGACACTTATTTCAATGGTGAAATCATAATGTAGTCAAAGTGTACAGTAAAGCAGAAGATGATTTGCTTGGGGAGTGATGAGGGTTGGCTTTGTCCCTGTCATCAACCACATGCTGGCTGATTTAAGAATGAAACTTGGACCTGCTCACAGAGGCAATCAATCATTAGACTGGATGCCCTTGTTTCAGCTAGGCTAAGCAGTGGGACAAACATGGGAATATAATGGAAGAGTAAAATATTCTGAATTTTAGAGACCTTGAGAATCTCTCATGTTTCTGTATCATACCTCAAAAAACTTAAAGCAGTCAGTTTCCCCAGCATATGGCTCTTCTACTGCTGATTGACTGAGGTTGTAGCTCCTGACTGACACTCTGGTCTTTATGCATAACTTTCACCAATTTCAGAGACAATCTTTGCATGCAGGAGGGTTGAACAGAACGGCCAGAATGCATGCTAGCTGTAATCTGAGGGTGACATACATGCTTTCCATCACAGATAGGGACTCTTGACCATTGCCCCAGCAGGTACTGGCAGATCTCCTAAGCAGATCTGTGATTTGGCAGAGTTTTAAAAGATATACAGACTAAAACTCCCCCAGCAATGCAGGCCTAGTTTCAAGCACTATGGTAAATACTGCAGTACACATTTTACAAGTGTATAATATTTATATTAGGAATGTGGTTGTTTCTAAGTCCATAGTAGATACTTCTCTGTCAGATTCTGATGGGAGCAGGCTGTGAAGACAGAACCTGTGCTTGGCTCTGGTCCAGCAGGGAGAAGCAATAACAACGCCACCCTTCCAGCTCCCCTTGAGCAGAGGTCCCCATGGGCACAGAGCTGGTGCTCTGCCACACCTGCCCTGCCCCTCTGCTTGGTTAGGAAATGCAGGGAGAGAGGACTGACTCCATTCTGGGTTGAAACCCACCAGCCACCCCACAGAGCCGTAGTCAACCCCTACAAACTGTGGCAACTTTCACACCACAAGGGGCTGAGCCCTGACCCAAAGCCCTGGTTGTGGTGCACCCTGGACCACTACTGAGTACATGTCCAAATATTCACAGCTCTCAATACAGTACAATACAGCCAGAAGGAGGCCCAGAGTGGGTAAATTACTATGACCCATAGAAACATTCCTGTATAGGAGAGGGTGTGAGCTATGCAAATATCTACTCTATAAATCTGGTATGTGGCTTTGAAGGAAAACAAAAAAGCCACTTAAAAATTTGTTCCAAATTTGGCCACAGTATAGTTTTGTTAGTTCAAAGAACTGAAGCTAAGTTTATTGTTATTTGTGTTTGGATCAAAGAAAACTATGAAAATAAACATTAGGCAGAATGATAATCAACACTGGAAAAGAAATGTTTACTAAAGATTTTCTTCTGTGTTCTCTTACCAGCATTAATAATATTTTCTTTTTCTAAAGTTTTCTTGCTTCCTTCAAAGAGATTGATTTCAGCAGAAAGAACAAACATATGCAAATAAACTGAATGATGTTATACCCCCTGCCCCTATCCCCCCAAACTGCATCAGATAATTCCATATTGTTAGTCTGCATTACATTTTTATCAGTTTTTTGTCTTAATCAGATATGAAGCTCTTGCAGTACATCTCCAGAACTGGGCTGTGACCCTGATGTGACTCTACAGCACAGAAGCAGCCTTAACCCCACTGTAATCTAATAGTTCAAATTTAACGGATTTGTTTTTTCAGTGGAAATAATGGCTTCCTGTCACAAAACAGAGACACAGATTACATACCTGATAAATGGCTTTGGCATGATTTTTCCATGTAACACACAATTAACAGTGCTTTTCATAAGATTCATGGTTCAAGTATTTAGTGAAAGTATGAATAAGTTCATTACTATACCTTTTCTTACAGAAACCCACCCTACATTTCTGCTAGTGCTTTAAAAACAAGTATTACTTTGCTCAGAAAGAGCTCACCTATGCTTTCAGTGTTAATTTAGCCTCAACACATTATACTGAAATTATTACCACTGAGTGCTGATGTATTTTTTTTCATGAGGCATATAATTATAATTGATAACCCAAAATGGAAATAGGATAATTTTGATTTTATAAGCTACCACCCATACAGATACTGAAAATTTCCACATTATAGCTATAATTGTTTTTTGTCATGCCATAATCCCCTAAACACTATCAACTAATTAATAGCTGAACAATACATATGGAGATATACAATTCTTCCATGGACAGAACTACATATTCTGAAGGAGTTTATTATCTGTAGTTTGGTTTTGAAATCACAGATTATGCTCGTGTTGCCTCCATTGGTTATCTCCAGCCCACCCAACCACCAGCCTTACACCGTGAGTTGCCAACTCGGAGCATTTACAATGAGGTAATCATCACCTTGTAGCTGAGGGGTGTGAATGCTGGTCAGATGGCCTGTATTTTATTAACAGAAATAGGGTCACAAGTCAAATACATGCTTGGGGTCAGTGAGCAAATACAAAAGAAGATTAGAGGAACAAAAAAAAACGTGACTGGAGGGGTAAAATCCCACTGGGGGTTAATCGAGCAGAAATGTATCAAAGAATGTAAACTACCCTTTCTTTTGTTATTCATCTTACGGGACTTAGTTCCTGTGCCCTGCTGATTCCCGTTGGATAGGACATCATCTCCCGAATGCTGGCCCTTAATGAGCTCCTTGGACAAAGCCTTACAGAGGGACTTCCAGGGATACTCCCACTAAGGCCATTACCATTGCTACTACTATTAAACAACAACAATAAGAAGAAGAATTAAAACCACTCAGCATAAATATTTAGATCAAAGACTTGCACTGTGCAATGACTGCCTATAAAAATAAGAGAAAAATAGCATTCAATGTCACTTCTCCAGGATTGTATTCTGCCTCCAAGATGAAAAGACTGGACCAAGAATTAAGTTTAGCTCCTACTTTAAATGCAATTGAATTAATAAAAATATTTCTGAAGAGATAGTATTGTATTGCTGTGGTTCTAGTTTTTCTAAGAAAGACTGTCTTTTCAGATGACAGAGGAGCATGAAAGAGGTCAGCAGCCCTGATCTGCACAGTAAGTACTGGGCTTGGTAGGGCCCAAATGGCAGCAGTCAAGAAAAATCATAGGGTACTTACCAAGCAGCAGCTGATTTTCTCTTCTGATACACGTGCATCGCTCTTCCCGTGACAAGAAGCAGAAATTCTGCCTTATTTGAACTACACACATTTGTCTAATTCTTTAAAATCCCAGCAGTAGAAAGATTCCCTTTTCATCAATTTCCATTTATTATGCTTGTATCTACATATTGTAATATGAATTCTTTTATCCATGTATACAGCACATCTATAGATTTTATGTTTTCACACATCACATGAAAAGCATATTTCAGAACTATTGCATTATCACGTGCCAGAAGAATACTGCTGTGGGAATGCAGACACATTATCAAAAGTACGGTATAAAACAAGGAAGTGAGCGTCAGGAAGGAAGGAATTTTTAGTTCTGTGACTACGTGCCACTGACTTAACGTGCTACATTCATAAAGTCTCTTAATCTTATTTTGGCACACTTTATATATAAAATCAGCAATGTGTCCTCCTGCAAGGCTGAAATAAATGTTACTGGTCCAATCATGTCCTTTGAGAGCAAAATTGCAATTTCTGTCATCAATGCCAAAATGAGCCAAATCAGGCTCAGAGATGGCAAATCTTTATGTTCCAAACACTACATAGATGAAAATTTCATGGCCAGATACAGACTGTGGTAGAAGGACTAATGTGAAATAAAATATTGTAAATATAAGCGTTCCTTGAACTGAAATAAAAGGCTTCCATCATTATCTATCTATCTATAAATATTTTCCCATACAATTTATTTTCCTGCATTATATATTCCTTCTGGAATATATGTTTTTCATTCTGCATCTTTCAGCAAAGTATATGTCTAACTTATATATTAGAGTTTAAAAATAATTATGTGCTTAAGTGCTGTGCTGCAGTGAACCTCCCTGGGGCCACAGGCAGGGTTTCCCTCCCCCTTGGATGAAGGGTGCTGTGGCAGTGTGAACACACTGTGCCTGACCTCAGCTCAGCTGCCAGGTTGTGGACACCCACATAAGGATTTTCTTTACAGAGCTGCTCTTAAAAATGGAAATGTCTGTCTCCTCCAGCTATACTGGCAGACACTGTTTACCCAAAGATCCAGATACACAAGACCTTGTTATCAACTGCAGCTTTTACACAGTTTACAAGTAAGTTAGTGGGTTGGAAATCACACATGTTAGAAATATTTTCTGAAGGGTATCATCATATTTGCTGCCCTTAAAACTGTTTAATGTTGCATGTTCATTACATAGTTCAGTGTTACTTAAATTATAAGGTTTTAGAAAATACAGATTACCATAGAGTGGAATTATGAATACTTTGAAAATAATAATAGATATTTAATACACACACAAAAAAGAAAAACTCATATAGTTATGCTGACATGCAATTAATAGATTTTTAGAAAGCCCTGAGCAAAGTGTCTTTCCAAGGTTTACATTTCAGTCATTCTAGTCCTTTCTATGGAATACAGTCCACTATAACACAAGATGCTGAAGTCTTTCTGCTAACTTGGTATAGAATCACTGCTTAAAAGAGTTAGCTTTTTAATAATGTGGTCAAAATATTTTAAGAAATATCACTTCATGAACTATAATTAATTATCTTTACATCTGTATTATGTGGAGGAGACATACTATCCACTTTGGACAGCAGTGCTGAGATGTATTGAGCTTTTCGTAACGCCAAAATGCTGTATTACTACTCTAAGGTTTGTGAATAAGAATTTTACTACAGTCAAAACATATACATTGGGCTCTTTTAGTAAATTGATCACTCAAATAAAAAGAAAGGAATGTTTTTGATCAGCAAAGAAGATGAGCAAAAAGTAAGCCGGCTCATTTTAACTCTGCATTAGGGAAAAAAATGAACTTTGATCTATCATATTGCAGAGCTGCTTGTATTTCAGTGGCAATTTATCAATTTTTAATAGTCAAAGCTCCCAAGTAGCAAAAGCTTCTTAGACTTCCTAATCTAATAGCCATTATTTAAATTTTTGATTCTGTATGACACTGTTCAGAAGAAAGAAAGCAACATAATCTCTTAGGAATTCTTTCTTTTATAAGAATTGATGAAATGGAGTCCAACATTACTAATTTTATCCCTCCTCATGCTGGTGCAAAAACAGAATTTCACCAGAATGCCACCTTACTATATCTTAACATTTCTTACCTAATCTAACAGTGTATCAGCAACAGGGCTGACTTAAGGTCAGGATACAGCAGCGGCACCATTCCTTAAGGGAATTCTTTCTCCTTTTGGGATTGGAGCACATCCGTGCCATCTCCCTGCCCTGCTGACAGTGCTGGGCGGAGAGCTCAGCTCTGCCTCCTGTGCCCCCTCCAGCCCCAGCTAGGGGGTCTCCCACCCTGCAGGGAGCAATTAGGAAGCTTTCATTGTGCCCCAGACACCACCACTGCTGCAATTTGTCTTTACAGAGGATATAACAGGTCCCTCTCTCCTCCCCCAACACCAGAAGGGTGGGAGAATCTCTCCCAAGGTGATGGATTCAGCTCCACGATGAGTGGAGCTGGGTAAGGTGAGCTCTGTATTCCTAAGACCCCGGAGTTGTGAGCATATTAAGCACCCTGCGGGCCTGTCACAGAAGTGAATCTAAAATAAGCTTAAGACTCTCTCATTTTAAAAAGTTTACCTTGGCGAGTCCAAAGCACAAGAAGGAGCATTTAAGACTGCAGATCTAAACTTGCATGTTGTTATTGCTAAACGTTAAACCCTAAGGTCAGAATTCAGAAGTCAGCCACTCTGACTCAAAAATACATCAATGTATTTGCTAAATGGAAACCACACTCACATCACATCTTATCATAAGGTCACAAAATGCAGAAAATTACAAATCAGTTTTAAGGCAAAAAACATGACAGCAAAATATGAGTACACAAAAACTACATTAAATATCAGTCTTCATTTGTCCCTACCACTTCAACTTACCTCTCAGTTCAAAACTATTCGCTGCAGCGCACAGCTTGAGATAGTCTAAGATCCATTTTAGAGTGGACTGAAATATAAATGACAGTTCACGCTACACATGAACATAGACAACTGTATAAAATATTTAAATAAAGACAGAAAAGAACAGAGGAAACCAACAGAGCCTTTGGCAGACCCAGCCTTTGGGAATTTAGCAGCTTGAGATTCATTGCAAATTTCATCTTTAATGTTATTTTTAGTTCAATATTTTGTAGCACTCAGAAGTAAATCTTTGTGTGCTGTCTCTCCTCCTGCTTGTGCTGCTTCCTTTTGTGATCTTTTCTTTTAAAGAAACCTAATATATTTTCAATACAATTGATTTGTGACATGTTTTGTGATATTTGTTAACGTTATCCTGTTTCTTCATACAATTCAGTGAAAACCATTACACTGTTCTTTCTTTTTAAGTGCTGAATATTGCTTGTCATAACTGAATATAGACGAGACCCCCCCAACAGTCTTTGTTCCACCACACCTTGTGTTGCATTAAATTCTGTGACATTGAATTTGATTCGTGGGTTGGGGTCAAACTCTTTTTTAACCTCTCACCACTGTTCCAAATACTGCCACACATAGTGCATTTCTGGAGCAGTTTTGATTTTATCCCAGAATCTGGTCTTTGTCTGTCTCTGAAGCAATCTGACTGGAATGATACACAATAACACAGAACTGGAAGATGCTGCTGAGAGGGTGCTGGATAACCACCAGCTGTCAGGAGATGGGAACACTGGTTCTGCCTCACATCGTGTCTTTCCCCACCTCCTGCCCCACACAGGGTGAAATACAGGAGGCTGGGGAAAGCACAGATCCTTCCACAGTGCTTTCTGCACACAAGATGGTCCTCTAGCTCTCTCAGGCCCACCTCTCCTGTTGCTGTGCCAGACCAGCCCATACAGCTACTGGCTCCTTCTCTACATGGGCAGGGACCACAGAGGCTGAGGAACCAAAGGTGCAGGTGTAGCAGCAGGTTGCCTCAGGCCACAGCACAGCACATCAGCTGCCCCTCATCAAGCAGCCAATACAGGCTCTCACTCAGCACCAAATGCAAGACAGCTGAGATGCAGGTGGGAAAGAAACAATCACATTTACATCAGATGCCAGGGAGCTGGCAAGTGAATGTGGAAATGACCAGTTCTTGAGAAGCTGTAAGTTCACACCCCACTGTACTGTCCATGCTCAGGTGACCTGTTCAAAGTCTAATTCTGTTTTTTTTTTTCAATTGAATTTTCAGGCCTTTCCCCTTCTTGCTGTTGCAGAGAACTCAATGAACATACTCTGCCATTACTACCCTTAGTACTCAATACTTCTGCCACAGATCACGGCACTACAAATGGACTATTTCATATCCTATGGAACTGATATAGGCACTGTGATGTGACATAAGAGGTAAACCATATATGAGATATAAAATAAGTCTAAGTCTACTTATCTGTGCTGTATGAACACTGTAAAACTACTTTTTATTTAATTAATTCTAATTTCATGAGGCTGCAGTGGGGGTTGGGAATTTTTCCTTTTTCCATGGAAGGATTCGCAAAAGGAGGAGGAGGAGCTTGCCTAATCACAAGGCTTTAAAATTGCAAGAGAGATTTTCTATTTCAAAAACCTAATTTCTAACATATAGAGCCATTATTCAATGGTTCCTACAAATACAAGGACTAGGAGCCCCAATTAAATGACCAGGCATCAGTCTTAAAACAAACAAAAGAAGTATTTTATCCTCACAGTGCATAATGAAATTACAGAACTCATGGCCACGGGATGGTGTGGAGGTCAAAAGTGTAAATGGACCATAAAAGGGATTACATGAAATCATGCAAACGAAATCCATCACTAGCTACTAAACATGATGATCAAGATTCAGCCTCCAAATCAAAATGTCTCTGACACTGATCCTCAGAGGGCAGGAGCACACAGGGGAAGAAGGATTGCTCTATATGAGCGATATATCAGAGTTCATACACTTTATCCCTCGACATTTGCTCCTCTCACTCTCAGAGGGAAAACACTGGTCTACACAGACATTTTGTCTGACTCAGGATGGCAGCTACTGAGTGTGTTCTAAAGACTTCAAAAATCCTAACTCATGTTATTTGACACTGTATGTTGTAGAAATGTTTCCCTTTTAAAATCAAGATAATTAGAAAAAAAAAAGCCTGTAAAGAGTCAAACAGAGGGCAAAAATAAACAAAAGTATCCAGAAAAGATGGAGTTCAGAACATTTTCCATGAAAGTCATATTTTGCCATATAGTTGTGCTTCAGGATCTCATTTTGCACTAAAAAGGAAGTTAACAATACAGAAATGCAGTGTCCACCTTCCAAAGTCTGCTGGGAGGCTGAAGCACATCTCAGAGTTGAGAACCCTCTTGTAAATCTGAAACAGGTCCCTGTAGCTCTGCAGCACTGAAGTGACTGCTCACCATTGCTTTCACTGCACTGAATCATCTGGGCCTCTTCCCTTTCTGTGTGAGTCAGGTTTTGAAAGCTGAGCCTTCTCTAGGCTGTAGGATTCATAAACACCTGCCCCATTAACCCAGTTTCACTATTTGTCTAATGACAACCGCAAGTAATGACCTGACTCGAGTCATGTCAATATTCTGCCAAAAACTACCATTTTGCCCTCTTAGCCACCTCCTCCCACCCACCCACAGGTTATGGAAGTGTGGGACGGTTGCCAAAGAAATGCAATAAAAAGTAGGAAATGACATATACAAATAAAATTCACTTACCTAAAAGCCCTGTACGTCGGACCTCTTTGTGCTGCCTCCTCCCTCCCCATCCACTCCTTTACTTCCAGCACTTGTTTCTTCTCTCTCTTAATTTCCTCTTTCTTTGCTGCCCTTTTCTTTCATATGTTCTACTTTCTGTTGTTTTTTCCCCTCTCTTTTTATGCTATAGTTTCTTTCTTTGACTGAAAATGAAGAAATGAATGCTTTTGTAATTTTCCCTTGCTTTAGAGACAGTAAAGCATTATGATGTCACTTTACAATTTTTGCTCCCTCTTCCCAGTTTTTCTGCCACTACTTCTCTTGTTTCTACTTTTTCTCTATCCTTCCTCCACAGCAATCACTCCCTCCTTGCAAGTATTCCTTCCCCAGTGACTTCATATTCTCCTTCTCTCTGTGGAGTTCGTGGTACCTTCCAGTGCAGTCTGAAGTGATCCAAATTGCCGGGTGGATTTGTTTGGCTTCTGAAGTTTTGATGGTGGGTGAAGGTCATCCTAAATATGTAAGGCAATACTGAGGAAAGTTTCTGGGGGCACAAATGTGGCTTTAGGGAGAAGCAGGGATGTGAACTGGGGTGGAGGAGAGTCCTATTCCAGTTGTTGGAGGAAATATCACTCCCTCAACTCTTAAGCCACTTATTTCACTCTCATTTCCTTGGCCTTCCAAATGTTCTAAGTCATTGCCTACCGAGTGCACTTACAGGATCCATCCCTAAAATCTGGAATCTTTATCCTCATGGATGTCCCTCCTGCCAAGAGTACACAATATTAGGAATAGCACTCTGGTTTACCTTGTAGTTGCTCACATTTTCCGGACACCTAAAACCCCTCTGAAGACTGCCCATGGATCCCAGCATGCTGTAGTTTGGGCTGCACTTGCTGAGCTGGGGCCTCTTGCAGCTTTGCAAGGTTGTGTCTAAACACACAGTCATTACACACACGTGTTTTTCAAGGTTTAAACAGGCTATAAACCATTCATGCATTTTAATTCATCCCTATGCTCCTTCGTTCCTATTAGGCATAAGTACATTCAAGACTTAAAGGGAAAAACAGTATTTCAGGTTTGTGAGATAAGATAGTGAAAAAATGGAAGCAGGACTAGCTTTAGTATATATTTTCTAGGCTAAGAATAGAGAGAATGAGGGATTAGGTCTGAAGTAACATGCAGAGAATGGGAAAGAGCCTGACTAGCTGAGAATTTCATGCTGTAAACAGTATTCTAGAAATAATCTTTTTGTGTTTCTGTTCTTTACCTTTTTAACAGCACAATTACCCATGACAATATCATTTGAACAAGACATTTAAAAACAACCTCACACAAGCCACCTTAATAAAATACCATACACAGCTCAAACAACAAAAAATTATTTCCATTTTGGGTGCTTCTCTCCATTTATATTAATGATCAGTTATTCTATGGAAGAATTGTACAGTATGGGTTTTTCCTGCTTGTTCATCATAGGTCATTCATTAAAGAAAATACTGGGAAATTATTTTCTGTGTCAGTGGATACAGGATGCCATCTGGGAGCTGAAAAAAATGAAGAGAAATCAGACTGGAAAGAAAATGATTAAAAACATGAAATTAGTTGCACTTATGGAAACCAGACAACTACTTAAAAAAACCCCAGACCCATCAGATAGGTTGCAATAATTGGCACGTTGTCCATTTGTACAAGGGATGCACTTACTCACAGGAGCAGTCAGTGGCTTCCTCCGCCAGGCCCTCGGTGATTCACTCTCTCCACTCCCTGGGCTCCTCTCCCTCTCTGCTGCCTCTCCAGAACCTCCTGCTCCCCCTCGGCCCCGGGCTCACCAGGGATCCTCTTTGCCATTTCCTCCTGCAGCTTTTCCCAGCTGCCTGCTCACTGGCACATCTCCATTCCTCTCATTTCTACTGTCTTTATTCCAAGGTGCTTTCTAACCAGCTCTACAACACAAAGGCTGTTTTGGTATATTAGGTGTTCTCCTCCCCGGGTCCAAAAACAACAAGTAGATCAGAAAACCCCTTAAAATATGAAATAGTCTGCTCTGGCTCTAATTTTAGGGTAATCTAAAATTCAGTGTTCATCTTTCCGGGGTAAGGCTGAAGTTATGCCTACATCAGCTGATAAGGATATCTCAACAATATACTGATAAATATATAAAGATGAATATGGCCATATGCCAATTTCCCCCCCTCATAAATAAGACTGTTGTTTACCAAATGTTCAATTTTGGTTATGTCACTATAAAAATCAAGCAGCTGGTAATTCAGGCTTGATTAGCAGGTCTCCAGTTTTGATTAGTAAATTACTGTAGTAATCAAGGTTAATTCTCATTTCAGAGCTATGCCACAGATTTTATTTCTTCCAGAGAACTCAGTTTACCATTCCAGAGAAGGAATATTTTAATAAATATTGCAAAAATATCCAGAAATAGATACAAAAAGCAGATTCAAAGGGATTTAGAAAAATGGGGGACCAGAGAGGCAATATTGTTCAAATATGAAATGGTTAATGTCCTAGGAATAAAATTCCAAGCTGCAATTTTGCAGTAGATTTCCACATAATATATGCATAGATTGCATTGCTAATTCCTTTTACCTAGTGTTTCTATTTCTATCTTTAAAAATTGTTTTCTTTGGATCTTCATCTTTCATTTTAAAAGAAAAAAAAAAAGTATACAGAGAGGCTTAAAAAGAAGCCCGAGAGACCATTATTAGTATAAAGATAAACAGTAGAATGGATTCTAACTGAGCCAGAAAACATCACTGTAGAATTTACATAAAATTTAGTTTTCCACCAAACATATTGCACATCCAGTTCCATCTCATCTCATAATGAATATTCAAGCTTTCCAATGACCCACATGTCCCATAAGTGAGCAAGAGTCCCCAAAAGCCATCATTGTTGTAGAAGAGGCAAAATATTAAAAAACACTGAGAATTCATTAGGGATTTTTTTTCCATGAAACTTTTACTAAGTCTTTAGCCTGAGAATGCTGCGATTATTTGAGCATACAAGTCTGTCAGGGATTTGAGGCTGGATAACAAACTCTTATATGGTTTTTAATTAGGATAATGTTATTATTTTCTAGTCATAATTCTGGGTCAGATTCTGTGTATCTCTCTCACATCACTTTTGTATAATTAGAGACTAAATTATCTAAAATAAATATGAAGTTTTGCTTTATCTACGTAGTACTGCATGCTTTTCTCAGACAGGAAAGAACAGGCAATTTTCAGATATACCATAGTATTCTACTCCAAATATTTAGATAAATTTCTCCCCAATAACAGAAAGAATTGACTGAAGAAGCCCTAAAATATATGTGTATAGAGACACATTATTGAGAATACTACAAAAACGGAATTCATTGTAGAGTTATGCAATTCCTATGTCCTTTGAGGAAAAAGAAAACCAAACCCACAAACCATAACTCCCTTTCCTAGAAAGACATGCTATGTCCTTTTGTAAAAGGCTACAGAGGAACCCAGAATTTACTTCTGTTTCCATATCTCTGCTTTGTTCCACTGGAGTAATTTTGCTACATGTGTTTCTCTTATGCCAGTGAAAACAGGGAGTTTGAATCAGACCAGGATCAACTGTGCTTCTAATTCTGCACCTTGTTCCTGATGATGGCAAACAGAAAATGCTTCAGCAGATTCCTTCCTAGTGCTAGAAAGTCAATAACTGTCTTATGGCCTGAAACAAAGAGATTCTTATCCTTCCTGCATTTTTCCCTTTATAAAGAAGTCCTAGATATTTAACATTAGGTCTTATCTGCATGGTTCATTTACAGCCCAGCATCTAATGACCCAAACATTGGCAGAAAGTGGAAAGCAACCTGATCTATGAATATTTATTTAAGATTAACACTTTGTTAAAGTAACAATCAATTTGAGTAGGAAGGAAGCATATACAGATTGGATTTACTGAGTTTGTTAAGGGTTTGTCTCACTATCACACATCAGCAACTTAGGAAGCCCCAAAATATGCAATAGAAGAGGAGAAAAATATACTTTCAGGCAGAAAGTCTGTGAAGCAAACATTATAACTGTGGAAAAAAGAGTGTCTGTGCTTTTTGCAGTCTGTCTTATACAGGCAAGACAAGATTCACCTGGGGAAGGAAGGGGCAGGGTCTGGGGAGAAGCAACTGCAACCAAGCCATTGCATTAATAGGGGACTTCCACAGATTTCTGGCTTGTCTCCAGCAGTGCAACAGCTCCTTGAATCCGGCAGATTTTACTCATCGCTTTTGCGCAGGTTTTTATTTTTGGCTTTGGCTTTCCTCTCCTTTGCAGCTCTTCCAAGTTACATGGGAGGAAGCACACAGCTGTCGCTCCTCAAGAACAGGACAGGAGACAGTGGCCTCTGTAACCACCTCTCCCACCAATAGCTGTGATGCAGCCATGTACAAATAGCTTGAGACTCAAGCTGCGCTCTTGGCCAAGCTGATTGTTTCCCCAAGAACTTAACAGCTTTAGAGCTATGGTGCAGTATGGATAGATTCGAGGATATTAACAAAATTCTGAATAAAATTCTAAACTACAGCCCTCAGAAGATGGCTTTGTGTTGCTCTAGCAGAAGATAAAAACTCTGATTGGGAAGGAAGAACTACCTCTAGACTCCTTGGGTAAAGACAGGGTGGCATAGAACAGACTCCGCTGGGTATTCACCACCCTTTTGCCAACCTCCAAGCAATCAACGTGAAGGAACTATGACCAGGGAGCCATTTCAAGCTTGTTATCCCCGGCAGAACAATAGTGTTCTTAAAAGCGGCCTGGCTTAGTGTAAATGAAAGAACTCAAAAGGTTTATGAAAAAGTATTTATTTTATCCACAGGTGGGATTGCATCACTGAATGTGATAGACTCTATTTAAGGTGATTAATAATATGTTATGTTGCTTGTTTTGAGTAAAGACTATAGGCCAACTCCTGCCCTGGTTCAACTCCCATTGAAGTCAATTGTTTAGCCTGAAAAATGGATTACAGGATGTGGCTCTAATTTATGCATATAAAAATGCAGAGGATTTTACTTTAGAAACAGTAATTTTTATTTATGTACACTGCAGTAGTGCCTAGAACCTGAGATCCTTTGTGCAGGACAGTATCCAAATGCACAGGAAACACAGGCATGGTCTGTACCCCAAAGAGCCTTTCATCTAAGCAAAAGACAAGCGACAGCAAACAGATGGGGAGAGGGGCAGAAATGACAAGGTAACTGGGAGATAATTATGATCACTATGCAGTCACAGCACATCAGCTGCTTAACCACTATCATTTTTTTAAGGTGTCACAGCAGACGAGGTGTTTTAAGGGAGGATGTGAAGAAGGGCAAGTGTAGTAGCTTGGCAGATTTTTATAGGAGTGGACCCTTACAGAAGAGAGGAAAATGGCTACAGTTCAAAATTTAAAACATTGGGGATGAAATCTGTTGTGAATAGTTTAGCATATTGCTAATATTGCAAATAGCATATTGATCTGTCAGTACCTCATGTCCTAGCAAGTATAAATCCAGAGAGAAAGATGTAGAAAGATATGATTTCTAGAAAGACATAATATCTAGGAAGAAGTGGGCCTAGAACTTGAGATGACAGCATTTAAACAGTGATCACATCTTTCAGTTTTGGTTCTTTGCAAGATGCTGCTGGAATGAAAGAGGGTCCCTGTACCTGAAAAAGGGAACACTTCTGAAACTTTGGTGCATGAGCAAAGTATATGGAAAGTCAAGGAAAACAGAAGCCAAAAGGACAAAAGCTCCTCTTTAAAGGTTTTATGGCATTTGGGGAGCTTTTTTTTTCCCCCTCCTTAGAAGGTTAGTAAGCTCATATTTCAATAAATAAACCAATGAAAACAAACCACTTCTTTCTGTCACAGATATGCTCCATTTTTGTGTGTCATTGTGGGAACTGAGTAAGAGAAACTCAGGTATGGATTGCTTACACATACTCATGTAACTTTTGGAGAGCCTGAGCGTTTGCAACTCCAATCTTATCATGACCAAAAATAGAAAGGACAGTATGCATGCTACTGCAAAGCAATTTTTATACTATAAATATGTTTAGGTGGTATCCAAATTACCACCAGAGCTCTGACCTTGATTACAAATGATCATAAAGTAAAGAATACTCTGAAGTGCCCCAAATTGTAGATCAAAATGCTTGTATATTCATCACTTTGACTAAGATCCAGCCAAGATATTCTTGGCTAATAAAGACTGTAAATTAAATAGAAAACAGGCCCAGTAAAGAGAGGTCATGGTTGCTTTTTTAAATGCTTACAATCCTTTAGGGCAGGATGTCTGTGCTGCTTTAATTGTTCAGAGTTTCACTTTCTGCCATGGGAGCTGCAAATGTGCAAGCCTCTGTCTTATAATGCTGCAATATAAACCTCCATTTAAACTTGATGGGTCCCTTCTCATTGGAGTTTTATTTTCCAGGCACTTTTGTGATGTGCTCATTTATGAGCAGTGTGAATAAATACGATAGCAATATTACCTATGCAAATGGGCAGGACTAAAATGTTTAGGGTTAAGAAAAAAAACAACAAAAATTCTGCTTTCAAACAGAATCAAACAACCAAAACATTAGATGCATTTTTCTTATTTTACTAATTAATTTGTTCTAATCTTCCTGCCAGTCAGAATTTCTCTGCAGCATGTACTAACTATCCATGATCTGATTGGCAAAATAAGAAAGTGAGCCTGATTTCAGTCTCATTTTCATTCTTCTTCAGTGTGTAGATCAGTGACCACACCAGGACTGCTCTTAATGAGCAGTCCTACATTTTGGGAGGATGGAATGCTTTCCTGCCCTACCTTCTCCCAATCCACATGGAGGTGCATGACAGGCAACCTGCGAACAAGCTGTTCTAGCTGTGCTTGATAGTGTGCAAACAAATAGGCTGTTCTATTGGTACCTTCTGATTTATCCTAGCAGGGATCTTATGAGAAGTGTTCTACGTTCTCTAAGGAGCAGCCTTTAGTTTTCTGAGGGCTCTTTCCAATCAATCAAGTGTACAGAAAGCTTAGAACACCACTCAAAAGAAACGTCTTTGGGGATCATGGGCTTAAAATACAGAACAAATCCCCACTTTTAGTCCTGCTGGAAAGTTGTGGTCAACACAGACCCTGGACTGTTTCTATATTTAAGTGATAAAATCATTATGACTCACCAGAGCAGGACATTGGATGGTCTCCGATTCTGTCATTTTGTTTGCCTGAAAAGGAGCCAAGAATTAAGATTTACAAAGCAGATTATGAATTTTGTACATCTCAGTGAAAAAAATGTGATTGGTAGAGAAAAGTGAGCTGTTAGCTGTGCACAATAGTCCTCCAAGGTGGGAAAGCTTGAATAGATTGTGTGCTAGCTGGTAAAACACCCCATCCCCATTCATTCTAAACTAAAATTTCAATTGTGTTAGAATTACTTGATGCTAAAGTGCAGATTTCTCCGGATTAGCCCAGAGATAAAGCCTTTACTATTCTGCGTGTCATGATATTATTTGATAAAAGGCACTCTTTTGGGGAAGGAAAGTACAGCAGAAAAGACACAATAGCCAGTACTTCACATTATAGCACAGGTTCTCTGTAAAATTCATGTTTTTCCTAATGATTTTTGTCTCTTTAGGCTGAGGGTTGGCCAGTTTCTGGTTTTAGTTACACCATTGTACATCTGGAGTAATAATAAATGAATCCATTGAATTGATAAGGATTTTGTAATTTTGTAAAAAACCTGAAGTCACAAACAAGACATTCCTATGCCCCTGTATATTGCCCTGTGTTTTTTCTTTGTCTCCTTCCTTGCCACTTATTTTTTCTCAACTCTGTACTTAGTTTATTCCATTCTCTCCAATCCATTCTTATTGTTATTTTGTATGGTTTTGGCTGGGTGGTGAACTGGCATTAGGAAGAAAGCCACACAGGAATATATCCACATACAGTACCAGCCAGAGCACTGTGTCTCCTTCTCTCAGTTACCTCAATGCCATTATGAAACGTGCCATATATTTATCATTTAAACAATATTAAACAGTACAAAAAAAGAAAACTGCCTTTTTCTGATACTGGTATCTATTACAAAATCCTACAAACAGAGAAAAGGAGCAGTTAAAGGAAGACCTTAGTTCCTTGCTATTGAGAAGCTGTTACTATAACAAACAGCAGCAATACTTTTAAATCAGGCTCCTGGAACAAAGCATTCCAGTGTCATTTTTACATTAGTGATTGCAGTTGATGTCATTTTCACAAAACAAAATTATAACCAAAATGGATATTTCAGGTCAAAGTGCCACAAAGAGTATATAGATACATTTCCATCAATAAATCTGCCCTCTTTCTGCCCTGACATAAGTGTTCAACCTCTTGTGATTGACGTTTTTACCACTAAATTATACTATGTCTGCTTCTAGAAGAAATGTCTCCATTACAAAATTAGCTAACCATCAACATAACATAAAATAACTTCAACATGGTGTCATTTCACAAGAATATTGATTCTCACAGACTTACTGGATTAAATCCTGGTTTCCCATAAAAGAAGCAGCCATTATGTCTTTGGTAGACAGAAAAATATATATTGTGGAAAGATGTATGTTGGGGTGATTAAAACTTCATTGCTAAGCACAGAAGCATAGGATTTTGTCCTGTGGCAATCTGAAATAAAGAAAATGGACAAAATATTAGTTTGAATTATACATAAGAATAAGGCTAAAAACCAGCTATAAATCTGTCATTTCATTTTCTTCTGCTGGAAGATACTCCTGACTATCTGCTCCATTGGAAAAGTCATCAATTATTCTAGACTGAGTACTGAGTCTGCCAAAAATCTTTTCAAGACCTTGTGCATGTAACTTTTCCTTCATTTTTCTCAACTTTCGTGCTAATAGAATCCCTCATACTTCACAGAATGTTGTGACTAATACCTGAAAAGACTTTGAAGATCTTAGAAGAGCAAAGCCATTTAAGAAAAAACAATCACAATATGTAGTTTTAGTTTCTTTGCATATCAAAACTGTAGAAAGAAACACTAATTAGAGAACATGTTTTTTATGACCCTCTCCACTTTTATAGAGTTGCCCTATATTTAGAATTGAAATAATAGTTGGCTTAACTCATTCTGGGCACAACTTTGTGATTTGAATGAAATTATACTGGGGATAAATTGGGCCCACATCTTCGTGACCATTTGCATATCACAGAATTTCCTAAAGCAGAAAATGCTACTTCTATGACCACAAATCACTCCTGGTACATGCAATATTTAGAGCTTCAGCATGAGTCTTTCAAATACAGGTGAAAATCCATGTCTTCATTAAGCAAGGCCAATGTAAATTGTTGTATACACTGTACTATCCTGAAGGCTCTAATCTGCTGAGGGCTGCTGGTATGCTCAGAGAGCAGGGGTAAGGTGATCAGCTGCCAGATTTCTCACTTTCAATCAAGTACTTTTGATGCTGTTCATCAAATAAGAGTCTTTCCAATGCAATTGGTGCTGCATTCCCTTGTAGAGAAGGACTGGGTACCATGCCAGTTGCAGGAAGACTGGCAGTGATGAGGTGTAAAAGCCCCGGGGGAAGCATGAGGCTCTTGGGCAGGGCTGCAATTGCAATGTCTGTGCATGATAGGCTTGCATTCCTCGAAAAGCAGCTGTGAGGGCAAAGCACCATCCCTCAGTCACAGCTCGTGGATGTTTGTGCAGGCAGGGGGACAAGTGGGGCTCTGCTCAGCAGCTCCCTCTTATTCTGGCTCTGTGTGGCATAAAAAAAAAACCATTTTCACCTTGGGAGAATGATGGTGTATAGCTGCCTGCTAGTGAAGGATAGTCTGTCACCATCCATCCCTGCCCATTAAGGCTCGAAGAGGACAATGTTACTAGTCTCTGCCCATTCAATCCTTTTTTGTTGGCACATTACTATTTTATCATTTTGATCTTCTCCCTACTGAAGATAAAAGACACCATGGGCGGGATTCATGAATGACTACTGTTATTTATCGACCCAGGACTTTTTGAACATTTTTTCCCCTCTGATTCATGAACCACTTTTCCATATTCGAAAAGCAGTTCATAAATCGTTCAGCACCAGCAGAAATTAATAATAATGAATTCATTTACATAAAAGGACTCATCCTGCCAGTTGCTGATAATGTTTGAAGCCAGAACCTTGTCGGCAAACAGGATTTTTGCTGGCAGTGCAGGAAATAATCTTTTGTTTATAAATTAATTAAAACATACTTTTCCTCTGGTTTTAGAGCTGCTATAGGGACATTGGGCAACACATTATGCATTTTCATTTTTTTTTGGTTTTGTTCAAACAAATGGTATTGCCCAGAGTGAAAAGAGGATATCTGGTAGCATTAAGAGTCAGACTTTTAGGAGAGAGGAATGTGTTTTGATTTGTTTTCATTTCTTGAGTGAGGATTTCTTGTAAAGCCATTGGCAGCTGCATTTCACAGGGGTGCGTTTGAACATACTCTTTCCTGTGGATCCATGTGTGTTCACCCTCTCCCTTCCTGAGTTTCAAATTCAAGTGAACTTAAAATCTCCACAAGAACCTCCCACGTTTCCTCTGGACTCAAACCCACGAGTTTCACATGACTCTGATGCAAAGCCATCTATAATCAGTCCCAGGTTTATTTTTGGAAAGGAGGGATGACCCTGAGTGAACACTTTCATAAGGCCAGCAGGGGTAGAAGGGGTAGAAGCTGTGCATGGGTGTTTAATGCCACGCATTACCACACATGTGCTCTGTGTGTGTGTGTTTCATTATGTCTGAGTGCCAGGAACTACACACCCTTCCCCAAGATCAGACTTAAATGAAACTCCATTGGACCACCATTGCTATAAGAGTTTGAGGGTTCTGGAGCAGAAGGGTAAGGGTTTCACAACACACTAAAGCCTAAACTAAGATGCAGGCTGTTGCTGTGAATAGACACTTGCTCTCCCTTGCCCAAACTTCATGGTCCTGCTGTGCAGTGGACAAATTTCAGAGAAAAATAGCATGTACAAGCCCACCCCATACATTTTCCTCTGGACAACCAGTTTGGCAGGGTCACTACCACACATCCCTCACCTCAGGTCTTTCCTGGCTAGCCTTGGATTACTCCAGGGGACTCTGTGCAGCCAGGGAGTTTCTGTAGCTCCTGTGAAGCATCTTCTCTCCCCACGTGCTGTTCATGGAGACTACATGCCTCCAACAAAGTTCAGTTTCCACTCCAGAGCCCAAATCTACAATCTGTGCACAGCAATAGCCAACACTGCCACAGCTGAAGTTGCTTTTTGCATTCAGACCCAGCTCCTTTCAGAGACAGCTCAGAAAGCCTTGTGCATACTGTTTTTCTAAGTCAGGCAGGAGAGCACGTGGAGAGATATGCAAGGAGGGAAATGAAATAACCATATGAACAGTTTACACAAAAAATAGTCTGATTATCTCTTAGTATTTTGAAAAGAGTAAAACACTTGACTGTCAAGTATCATTGGAAGTGAGTGGAAAAACTTCTTAGCTTATTTATTTCTTTATGTACAGCACCGTTATTAGAAACTGGGATACGAGATACGATTTGCTGGTTTATTCAATCTCCTAGTGCTGGAATTTGTCATTTGGCATTTTGATTTTTATTTGTATTTAAGCTTTTGTTTGGCAAACACAGAACAGAGTGTTATCACAAAGAAAGATTAGAAGTTGAAAATGTGTATTATTAGTCTGATCTCCATCACATGTATGGATATGGCTTCAATAGAAAAGCCACTTTTAAAAACAACAACAAAAGGCCTGAATTGTCTGTTCCTACTTTTGCTCTTAATTGGGGACATCTGGGTTTGCTGGGATTGAATGAAACTTTTATTTTGTGTTTTTGAGAAGGAAGAGTTGCCTGACTAGTTGTCATTATATGGTTTAATTTCCTCTCATGTCCCCTTCTCTTTCATTTTACTGTTTGAAGACTTCAAAGGTAAACAATAAGGCAGCCAAAAGGGTTCTCCAAATAGTTCACTGGACTGTTCTGAGCTGTATTACTTACCTGCAGCACGAACCTGAGCAGCTTGTTTCACCTTTATGTCTTCATCTGTAAAACAGAGTTAATAATTCAATTTAGAAAACTGAGTTGCATTCAAAAAACCATTATATAAACCCAATATATTATTAACCAGATCACTTTTTTTTTTTTTTTTTTTTTTTTTAGTGCAAGCTTCTATGTAACAAATGGCATATTGCTTCTCCAGTCTGCTGATATAAATTTGGGTACTTATTGATATCCCATGGTATTGATATTGTCAGCTTATACCAGTGTGTGACCAGAACCAGCTATCACAGGGTTGTCATGGCTGTATTTGTTACAACATTTGATCTTTTGCTTTCGCAACTTTTTTATAGATTTCACTAAAAGAAGGGGATATAAAAAGGAGACTATTTGGATGTGGATCAAAAACCAGAAACTAGAATCAAGCTTCTCAGCAGAAAACATCTGAGGGAGAGAGGAAAGTTCTGTCTGTGGCAGTAAACTGAGATGCTAAGGAGACTGAAAGGAACATTCATAATGTTGGGAGCCCACTTTCCTCAGTGCATAAATTTAAGACAATGAAAATGTAATGAATAAAGCATTTAGAGAGGTGATTGTGACAAGGACAGGCGGGGGAGGAGTGCTGGATCATACTGTCAACCACTCCATGGGAAACTGTGTTTACTACTGGAGAGGAGACATCAAACTGGGAAATAATTTAGGCTTAAGGTTCCCCAAAATACATTCCTGTCCAAGCAAGCAAACTGTCGAGACTGCAAACAGAATCAGGTGCTTTAACTGGCTGTGCAAGACCCTGAATCCTCATCACCTTCAGCCGCATGAGAAGGATCTTTAGCAATATGCAGAAGGCCTGAGCTATTGCACACGAAACAGGCTTTTGAAAGCATCCTCCTGCAAGTGAAACTGAAGTATAAAAATGGATCAGCCCTGAACAAATGCCTGTTGGGAGCTGCAAAGAGCCGCTAAGTCTTGATCCCTGTAGGAGCTGCAGATGTTGCTGGAAGCCACGACTAACAAGAAGCCAAGACTGTAGCTGAAGCTGCTCAGCACCTCTGAGGATTTGGCCTTCGATTTGAGCAGCCCACAGACCCCAAAGCCCAATCCTAGGAGGCTTCTGAATGAGCTTTAGGGGGGAAAAGAAATCTGAGGCAAGCTTTCAACCTTCTCAATTAGTTTTAGTAAGGATTTTCAAAGTTATCTTCAAGAGGAAAAAGGGCTAGAAAAGTAATTGCTTAAAGGAAATCTGAAAATCTGGGTTCTGCTCCTGCCCTCTACAAACACAGCAACAGAGTTTTAAAGAATGGGCCAGTTCACAGAGGCAAGGTGGAGAAGAAACATATAATAAAGGCAAATGATTTATTGTCAGAATCAATATGAAAATTCAATCACAGCAAATGATTCTGTTACTCATTTTCACACTTCTGCAAAATTCTGCATGTTTTCCAGTTATCAAATAATCCAAATATTTTAAAACATCAAAGAAACTTTTTGTAAAGTTTCTGCCAAACACAAGAGATTCTACCAAGCGGTCCAAGTGTAAAATACCATGGTCATCTATAAGCAAATGGCCAGTTTTAAAAAGTAATTGCTCTACGGCTTTTAGTTCCTTTTCTGTTTTCTTTTACCTTTGCTTGATAAAATGGAGAGTGTTGGCCAGGACATGCCAAATGTCTTATCACTGTTTTCCAGGAGGAAGCCCCTGTCCTCTTTTTTCACTGGGGCTTGAAGCTGTAGTAGAAATATTATAATCTTCATTTAGTATATGCACTGCTCCAAACTTCGATAGATCATCAACTGGATTTCCTAAAATCCTGAAAACAGGCAGAATATCTATGAGATCAGAAAAAAAAGTCCAAGAAACAAGAAATTGAAATCCCCAGCACACTTGGGTTCTTTATAGTCACATGATGATTTCCGAATGTTGAGGGATTAAGTCTTAAGGTATGTTTTTGGGATCACACTTTCAAGCTTCCTACATAATCATGAGACCTAGAAAGTTTTGTTTTACCTTTAAAAAAATTCTTTTTGCATTTGTAGGAGCTGAGGGTTTAAATAAAGCATCAAATACCTCAAAGTTCATGATAAAATTGTAAGATCTGGCAATGCTGCCTACGATAACAAGCAAAACTCTGTTCAGAGCTAGGAGAAGAGGAGGAGGGATAAAGTACTGTACATGAAAGGAGAAGGTTTGGAAATGTTACCAGTTTGGAAAGGCTGCATTTTTTCCTTATGTTTGCACTGTTGTGAGTGACTATCTCAGCTTCCAGGTGCCAAGGTGGGAGTTTTCTGAGGGCCTCTCTCAGACTAAACTCTTCCTGAGCAATTTCAGGCCACTCCCACTTTTTCAGATGGCATTTCTCTTTTGCATCTGATTATTTTATTTCTTTCTCTGTCAAGAGGATTCCACTGAATTTTCTTTTAAATAGGAAACTCCTATGCCCTCTTTTCTTGCCTCTGGTCTGGTGCTGAGCTCCCAAGAGGTCCCAGCACATTCCTTGTCCTGCAGGCATCAAAACGTGGCAGAAATGGTTGGCTGGAAGGATCACCTACTGCAAGGCTTCCCAGATATTTTTGAACTGATGGATTAATATCAGCTCTCAAAACGTCTCCTATGTTACCAGACACCAAATTTCTCCCTGTCTTAAAAGGACCGCTGCTACTGAGGACCAACTCTCTGTTCAACCACCTGCATAGTGGAAGGATCTCACCTCTACTCCTCACTAAGAGAGACACTGTTGAACCTGTTCTTAAAATCTCTTTGGGATGAGACAAAACAATTACTTTCTAGGGAGCTACTTCCAGTGCTTCACAGAAAGAAAACTCCTCCTGATATCCTTTACAGGGATATCTCTGTTTGTCCCAGCAGACATGGAAGAAAATGGAAGGCAGTTCTATCTTCTAAGACCTCCTTCCTCCTTTTTGCTTCTCCATTCAGCTCCAAGGACTGTCGTGCAACAGATATGGAGTGATTTTATGATGTATCTGGAACAGAAAGTTTCTCTCAAGCATTAGGAAACAACCCCAAATAGCATAAGAAATAGAAACAGTCATGTAAATCAATTGGAATATTTAATTTCACCGTCAGAAGGGAGGCATGTGTGGGTTTGACTAATTATTTTATAAGCTCTTTCAAATACCAGAAGGGTTACACAGTAAAAGATGGATGTATTTGTCTTGAATAAAGGCATGTAGTTAGTTATTTGGTATTTTCAATAGGTGTTTGGGGTATGTGTTTATATGATACTCAGCTCCAAGATTTTACATATTTAAATAATATTTACCTAATTTAGATATCTAGAAAAGACATGGAAGTTGCTTTCTACTTTTAAAGGTCACAAGTATTACAGTTTTAAACCCCTGGTACAAAGATAGAGAGCATATGGTACATGTTTTAATGGGATGTTCTTAAAACTCAAGATATTCAAATAAATACATAGTCAGGCATTCATTTGATGTCTCCTCTTTACAGCTGTGTCACAGAAGTGAGAAATAGAAATGGACACAAATTTTAAGACGAGATGTGGCTGATGAGGTCGTGGCGACCTCAGTTTCACTGTTGGGTATAGCTCAAGATTGCTGCTGAACCAAATATAGAGACACTTCCCCTTGCGCTCAAAAGGCAGTCCTAGCTTGGGCAACCACAGTTCTAGCACACTTTTCAGATTACTGGAGACATATGAACACCAATCAAAGTCCTGACTGTATATATCAAATTATAATATCACAATCATTGTCATTAAACTGAAAAAGCATCACTTAATTACATAGCAAGGGCTTTGATTGTAGGATTATGAAAATCTGGGATGCAATAAAATACAGTATAAAGCGCAATAACATTTAGTAAAAATTATAACTCCTTGAACTCATATAATACCAGGCTGCTCAAGAAAGGCTAAGGGACTGCTATCTCCTAGTCTGTTTTCATTTACAGGTTCATTTTGGAAATGCTGAAGAACCTGCACCTATCAGAAAATTGCTCACTCACTGAAGCCAGCTATTTTTAAGATTTTATTTAAGGGAGATAATGAATAAAACTAAATTGATGCCATGCATGAAGTAATTTTAACCAATCCATTCAAAGTCTATCGTACAAAATATTGAAAAAATATATGTAGAGTAATCTCAGGTAATGAGATGTTAAAATTCTTCGGAACCAGAAACTCTTCTATTCATTCTGTTCTTCTTCTTTCAACCTCACTGTGGGAGGCTCCATCTCTGACATCTTTATATATGATGTTCTCATTTCAAAATGCCACTGAACCTTCAAATGAACACTTGCCTATGAGCTTTGAATACAAAAAACCTTAAATCAAGGTTTTTATATTTTAGTGCACTCAGCCATAATATGCTGTGAAAGAATTTTGGTATTTAGTCTAGGTCTTATTTCAGAAGAAAGGAAAAGAAGACTTTCAAAATGAAAACAATAATGCAGTAGAATGAAATACCAGCAGTACCAGATAATTTCTAGACAGGATATATTAAACATATATTGAAAAGAAAGGGAAATGAAAAACCCTTTAGAAAGTTAAGTCTGAAGTAAAATACAGTATTTTCCTATAAGAACTGCTATACGTTGCCTTCAAAGAATGAAAATAAAATGAAGTAAGGCAAGCAGTGTTTGCAGAGTATTTTCAGGTTGGCACCTACACAGCATTAGTGTGGACAGGACTTGCATGAGAAGCTCTGAAGATCTCTCCACTGGTGGACATCAGGAGAAACCAAGCAAGGACAGCTTGATGTTCTGTGGGGGACACAGGGCGATCATGAACACACTTCTCTTATGTGCTTTAAACCAATCCCTCTTTGCTCATTGGGCTATAGAGGTTTTATAGCTATAAACATGTTCTAAGGCCACTTGTTAGAACAGACTACCTTCTATACTGCCCTTCATTAATCACCTGTACACACACAATTTAATATGATAAGCAAACTAAACCAGCTAAGTTACTTGATGGAATAATGCAGAACAGCTACTGAAGTCTCAAGTCAACCTTGTATTTTCTTTTTTTTTTTTTGAAACTACCTCTTAAGTGTTGATTTCATACATAGTTGTCTCTCACTGCTTTGCTTTACTTTGGCTATTCAAATTTAAATGCAGGGGAAGGTGTCTCCCTATTCCTCCAATGACTACTTAAGCTTAGCACCAAGCCTTTTTTTCATTTCACTGATTGCAGAATTACCCACCAAGTCTCAAATCGTACTTTTAACAAATTTGTCCTACACTATCAGTTTCCAGCTAATGCCCATCAGAATGTACTGTTTTCCAGGGGATCAATGCATCAGATATGGAGTGGTGAGTTTTCAGAAAGCTCTCACAGGCTGCTGTAAGCAGCAGCATTAGTGAGTGTCACTGCACTTTTCTGTGCTTGGGATAGGTGTCCACCGGGCATTTCTTCTGGAAGCTTTTACTGGCTCTGAGTGGCAGCCTGGCTGAAGCAGAAGCTGGTTACACTGCTGTGTAAGAGCTACAATGGCTCAAAAGGTGATTGTTTCTGCCTTTCATCTTCTCAACAGGATTGCTGCCTGAACTGTAGTAGTGTGAAACCGAGCTCACTGTACTTAAATAACCTTCAAAACTGCAAAGAAGTTAAAGCTTATCTACACAAAAATGTTAAAGCTTAACTGGAGGCAGAAACAACAAAAACACAGATACCTCCCTCATTCTGACACATCCTGAGCTCTGTAACTGCTGAGAACAATATTAGGATTTTTTTCACCTTAAGGTGACTCACATGGGCAGCTCTGGGAAGCAGGAGAATGCACACCCACCACATTTTATCTGTATGCATTAAATCTGCAGGCGTTAGTAGTGCCAAGGCAGCCAGAGGAAGAATCCTCACTGGCTGCAGTTACTGTGGCACAGCCAGGATTGAGCGCTCCATCCAGTGCAGCTGCTGCCCTGTGTGTGGTGGGATGGATGCACTGCCCACATCCCTTCCCTCTGCTACTGGATGTTGCTGGCAATGCTCAGCAGCTCCCTTTGACTGCACAGGCTGCTGGAACAGCTCCAGGGCTCTGGAGAAAAGTGAGCACCTGAAACAGCTCTGCTGATGGAAATAAAAAGAAGACGAACAAAAGAGCACTGCAATACTCAGAAAAGTCCCACTACAGACTTTCATTTTCAGTATTCAAATCCAGCCCGTGGAATGGTGTTACATCATGACAGTTGAACAAGTCAGCATTTGAGGTCCTCTAGACTAAAGACACGATAACTCACTATCCTTAATTTGGAATTACTCAAATGCTCTGACCTCAGCAGACCTAACGAATGCTAATGCATTTGCATTCTGATATTTCAGGAGTAGATGCAATAGATGGTGAAAGAAATCACGCTCACATACACAGCACCAAATTTTTTTCAGGTGGTAAATCACTTTTTGCCATTTTCAAATCATTCTGAGAGGAAAACCAAAAATGAAGAGAGTTACTGGTTTCCACAGTTACTCCTTTTCACCTAAAGAGGATATCACCATCATGTCATCCAGGTGTATACACAGATGTAAAAGCTCTGACAAGATTATTATGAATGGGAAGATAAAGCGGAAAGGTATAGCTGTTTGAAAATAAATAAATTAATCTTTCATGATCATTCAGATCCAGCAAACACAATGATTATGATCAGAAAATTACATGATCTTTCTTCCAGAGATGTTAATGCTTGTTGACTTCAGATACTTGGCTAAAATGCTGCAAAAGATACTAATTAAATGGCTTTAGGATTTTTTTTTGCACCTAGAAACGTCACATCTCTCACAAGCAAGTTCTACAGCAACAGCTGTAACCTCAACATTTGCTATCCAGGTTAAGAGTGACTTTTTTCTGTGTCTCAGCAAAGGTTCAGTAAGTTCAGTGGTCCATACTTTAAAGAACTGTACATGTTTTAAAGGCATTGTAGTTATTGCTGCTGCTACCAGATTTTTCAGAACGACATTAAAGACTTATTAAAGACTTCTATGTGTGTGATACATTAAGAAAACAAACTAAATATACAGCTATTTAAAATATCTGCTCCAGCTGTAGAGTACACAATTTCCCCTCTGTGATACAAGCAAACATATGGTGGGTTGGGGGGTGTAAGTATTGTTTTGCCATTTGTTTGTGATGCCCAGCAACACATAGGGAAGGGATGAGGTTACAAATCTTCCCTGGAGTAACTGAGGAAACCTTTTCTCCCCCAAAGGTATTGTCTCAGCTGCTGGGAAAAGCGACAGGTTCCTGCAGGTGAGGATGGAGGTGGGTTGATTGAGGTAGTCCAGCAATGAGGAATTCTGCTGGGATCAATTAGGATGGCCCAGATACGAAAAGGAAGGAGAATGCTTTTGCTCCTTTATTGCTCCTGGTTTCCCACTCCTGGCTCCAAGCTGTGGGGTGCAGAACTGAGTCTTGAGGAGCACAGAGAGGCTGATCTGTTGTTATCAGTTTGTGTGTGGAGTACCTTGAGAAATTAATTTCTCTGCAAGCAATAAACACTCCTTCCTTTTAGAGTTGCACGGCAAAAAATCTAAACCTCAATATCTTAAGGTAGCTCCCCTTCTTCCCTACTACATTTCTTATTTGGATCTTTAGACCCAGATATGACAATGGGATAGCCAAGCATTCCTTGCAGGATGCAGAGCTAAAAATGTCTTCTCTGAAGTTGTTGGCTTCTGGAACAGTTTTATCAAGAAAAAAAATCTAGTGTGTTTCCTAAGTTATGGTATAAGTTTCATTATTTTTAGAAATACTATCAAAAAATTAAAATATACAATCCATGTTAATAACAGAAAAATTACCATGCTGTGTTTAAAACTTTGTGTCAGCTTTTCAACAGTGCTTTGACAGAAGGAAACCTCAGGCTTCCAAGTCTAGAACTAAATACTCCAAGAAAGCCATAAAGTGAAAAATGGGGATCACAAACCCCAGGTTTGCTTCAATACAGCACTGAGTGGTTTGGGTTTGTGGTTCTTTTTTTCTACACCAGCACTGCAATGGGCTGAGCAGCACTTGCACTGAGATGTACCCCATGAGCTGGAGGCTTCCTGCAGTGCCCTCCAGCTTTCTGCATAAAGGAGAGCTGTCATTTAAAACACTGTCTTTTAGTCCAATATCAAAGCCCAAAACATTTAGAACAGGGAAAATAGAGGGGGAGCTCAGTATCCCACCGAATAGAACTCTCTGTAGTATCATATTCACATTTTTTCCTTTCAGTCAATCTCTTTGCACCCTTTATTTGAATGAAAGATAGTCAGGGATTAAAATTACTATTGCCTGATTCCTCTATCCTCCATTATATAATCAGGTACAAGTAAAATCCCTGAGGCAGAACAAAGCTTTATTGACTGGAAGCAGACACAAACCTGTCCTATTATAATTAGGGGGAGTTTTGAATTGGTTTCAAGGGACTGTTAGAAATAGACCTCAGAAAGAATGCAAGAAATATCTTGTCTTTTGCAGATCCTCCAAAGCTATGTGCTCTTAGAGCACACAAGAACATGTTCCAGTTCAGAAGAGCAGAAAACCATGAAACATATGAAACTGCTTTGCCAAGGAGGAAACCCCCTGTACACAAAGATACAAGCTTTTCAGAGAAAGGGGTGTGTGTGTGTGTGTGAAAAGCCCAGGAAAAAAAAATTAGTTCTGATTCAAAACAAAACAAAACAAAACAAAACCCCAAACAAAAACAAAGAGGGGGAAAAAATCCTCTCCTGGTTCAGGAAAAAAAACAAACCACAAACAACAACAGAAACAACAAAATCCAACCCAGAATAAAATTCCCCCCTTTTTTTTCCCTCTCAAAAATGAAATCTGTTCTAATAATATGCCTCCCCATAGTTTCATGGCTGCCTCACAGCTCATAAATTAAGCAAGTTCTAACCTGAGCACTCTTAATGCTGAAAGAGGCACAATGTTTGATTCTGTAGGCTCTATTCATCCTATGATCTATAGAGGTGTTAAAATACCTTATGTTTGAGGAAAATTAACCAAAGAAGAATGGAACAAGACTCATGCCTTTGAGGTCCTTCTGGCATTACTTCTAACAGGACATGTGTAAACACTGCTGTTCTGGACAAATTTCAAATGGAAATCAGAGGTAATAAAGAAAACCAAAGCGTACTAGCATAAGTTAGAAAAATTATTGCTTCCAATCCCTTTTAAAGATTTTAGAATTGTACTAGTGCACTGCCTTCCACCAAAAACATTGCCCCTAAACAGACCACGTGCACAGCTCTCCATCATCACATAGAAACACAGGGTTCTTACAATGCAATTTTCACTACTTGGGCCTTTCTGGAGAATTCACATTAGTACTGCATTTCAGTGGGATTGTTTCAGTTTATTTCCATGTGAGTTGAGGTCCTTTTAGGCAGCAAACAGAACTGCTTTACAGATTTCTTATTTCTTGGTGCTTAACATTCCTCTACAGACAGAGAGCACTTAATAACTCCTCAAACAACATAGTGGATTGATAAAAAAAGGGCTATTGTAATCATCACTTCCCCAGTAGCCATTCCAGTGGCATATTTATATTGTAAGACATGGTGGGATACAGATTCCTGTACACTCAGCTCTGCAAAGCAGGAGGGGAAGGTGGTCTGGAAAGCAGCAACACAACAACGCTGAACATGTGAAATGCCTCTTTATGCATTCCCGTGGTAATGTGTCTGTCCGAGACAACACTGCTGCCATTGTACAACATGAAAAAATGATGTCAATTTCCATCAAAGAACAGCAAAAAAAAGAGAGATTTTTATTGTGGTTAGCCTGAGTTCAAAGCTCGGGGTAACGCACTTATGGATGAACAGAATAAACACTTACACTTAGGTTTACTGTATATAGCTTAACGAACACATATGAAGATCATATAAATAATTCACATTACTCAAGAGGTGGTGAGTTGAACAAGTCCCTTCTGGTTAAACTTATTTAAAGATAAGGTGAAGTTAAGTGAGTGATGGCACAGTTACAGAGGCCACAGTCCAAGGGGAATTTGGACAGTCTAAGTTACACTACCGGAGTGATTTGTGCAGAATTATGTCAACTTACAGATCTTTAGACCTTATGGGAAAAGGAAATGTCTGATCTCTAAAAGAAGTGATACAAGATGAGTATTTTACAAAGTACAATTATGCTTTACTCAATAAACTATTTCTAGGAAATAAAACTGGCCGTCAGCAAAGCATAAAAGGAAACATTCCAGTACAGCAGAGGAGCAAGTTCAATGGCAACAAAGAAACTCTATAATACTAAATACTTAGCACAAAAAGTCACACTAAAGTACATACAATCCTTTTCAGTCAACTGCCATCAAGTCTTTTTTCTGCAGTACCTTAGGAGCGTGTAATGGATCTATCCTGTATCTGTCTAGTGTTATATTTTAAGCATTTAGTTGAAACTGGAAATGCAGAAGGCATTTCTAGAGTAATCATTATATGACTGAAGCTACTGAGTTATTATTTTTGGCTGACTACGAGCCACAACCATCAGATTTGTGAATTAATCTATAATGGAAATTTTTGCTCTGGTATAGAAACAACACCAACAAACTAGGTAGCATTTCCTCTGTTACTATTACAATAAGCCTGCAGTATTTTTCATGTTTGAAGGGTAGGATAAAAATGACAATCTGTCTCTCTTTTATTATAGAAATATATTATACATACTTATGCTTGATAATTATAAGCAGTATCCTGAGCCCCAAATTCATTGTTGCAATATTACTGAAGATTCTACAATTTAGCAGCAATAAAATTAAATCGGCTTTTCACAATAAAATTTCCAAAGCAAAATAATCTCCCTTTTCAGTGCCTTCTAAACACCTTTGCTTTGAATGGCCAAAATGCTAAGAGCATTCCAGTTCAGTAGCTCTGGTTCAGAAACATGCATAACAGTTAACAGTAATGACAAATAGATATAGAAAATAAGCAACAATCCTTGCCGCACTGAACTTTGCAATTTAACACTTAGTTTATATTTAATTAATTCAGAAAGTGAAGAACTTCAAAACTGGCTTTGAACAGGCTGTTTGTTAAAAAAAATAGAACATTTATGTTTTCACTGTTGTTTTTTCAAATGTGATGTGACAAAGTGAAAAAGCTGCATGAAAGTGTGGTTCTTTGTGTGATGGAAGTGGGATGCACCTACTAGTCTCACATCATCAAAGAAACAGACATATATCTATAATTTATGCTTTGCTTTAAGCTTCCGCTGATCCGATGTGGCTTTTTCAGACAACACAGGCAGCCCTGGCACAGCCTGTCAATCATCTGGGCATGCTCAAATTGTAGACCATTAGTAGGAGAGACAGCAAAGTTTCTTTAATGACGCTTTTATATGTGGTGTGTTGGCAGTGAAACAGAGAAGAATTGACTTGATCAATGCATTAGTCTAATCATGGGGTTCCTGCTCTTAATTTCTTTTGTCGGTAATTTCCATACTCAAGCAGCATTCAGGATACTTGTAAAGACACACTTAGAGCACTGCATGATGTATGCAGTCACCTATAAAGCATGTCTTGGATACAGCTCTGTAGGAAACAAGGAAGAAGGATAGGGGGCCAGTCAGATTTTTCTTTGAGCTACTTTTCATGTTGTGAGAATTACAGTACCTTAGTCAAAAAGAGGACATTTCCATCTTTTATATATTACATTCCTCCCCCAAAAAAAGCCCATATCTTCCAAAAGCAGAAAAAAAAGCACACCAGATGACAGTGTGTTTGATTCTCGCAGACTGCAAAATATTGTTTCTCAAGCTGAAGTACAAAAATGTTTCTATTTATCCATTAACATACAGAAATAGTGTCTAATGAAGAAGTTACACAACAACATTTTAAAGTGTCTATTTACGAGGTATTATAATTAGACCTCTGTCTGATATCTACAGGGCTCTGACTGGGGTTTCAGTTCAAATTATTAGGATTTCTTCAAAACTTATCTAGACGCTCCATGGAATTCTAAACAAAAGCAGACTTGAAAATTCTGGCATTGTCCAAACATTGCTCAGGAAAATCAGAATCAAGGAATATTTGAAGCAGGAAGTTACTCTGGTTTCATTAATTCCAGCACACAACTGATAAAATGCACTGAGTTTAACTGAGAATTTTTTGCCAATGTTCTCCACCTAAAGGTTTTACTTACTGAATAAAATGCTCTAAGAATTCAATTTTTCTGTATTAGAAACTCTGCAGGATACTGTGAGGTGTTTTTAGATTTGCCTTAGAATAAAATCATCATAAGAAATCTTAGCATTATGAAAATGGTCAAATTATCTCTAATTATAATCTGGAGAAAATTATAGAACTTTTCCAGCAAACTTAA
>JAWWEW010000020.1:5048869-5136369 GCA_035583185.1 Anabacerthia variegaticeps | reverse complement strand
AGGAGGCGGCCTCGCTGCTAAAAAGCCCTATCGATTGACAACAGTGTGGAGCAGAGAGTGACAGAGAAGAGGGTTCTATCAATACCTTCACCACACTAAGGAAAGAGTCTCCCATTCAATATGACTTAAATATGGGCGTTTTCCTGTCCCATCTCCTCCAAAACTGCAACAAAACCACAGAAATGGCTCTCTCAGGAGACATGGCAGTCAGGGTAATAGCTCTGTTCTGCCTTGCTTATTAGCACCATAATTTAAGACTAGAGGATGTAGCAGTCTGCGGTCACAGCTAAGTCAAGGATGGTCTCTCTGTCATGGTGTCCATCAGCTCTATTGAGGGTTTGGGGAAGAAATAAGATCATAAAATCATAGAATGTTAAGGGGTTGCAATGGACCTTAAAGATCATTTAGTCCCAACCCTCCCTGTCATGGGCGGGGACACCTCCCACTAGACCAGGTTGCTCCAGGCTTTACCCAATCCTGCCTTGAACACTGACAGGGTTGAGGAATCCACATAATCAATTCACCATACAGACAAATGAATTGAAAACACTGTCCCAGAGACCACGTAAAAGAACAAATTACCACTGAAGTATCAAAAGGATCACTATGGAGATTTAAGGAGTGGACAGTGAAGAGCATCATTATGCATTTGAAAAGTTAAGCTACTTTTCTATGTAATCAGATTCAAGGTCTTGACAGAGAGGAGATATGCAATGCAAGTGATCTGTACAGCCCTAAAGGGTTGCTAAATGTACATGGGTAAACTGTATTCTAAAGAAAAATATATGCAAATACAAAAAACATTCCCAGTGCATTTAACTGGTATCTCAAGCAGGTACTATTTGTATGTATGACAAGACAGGCAGATTTATCCTTTCACCTATTCGGCTCCACAGCGATTCTCTTCAGACCCAGGATTTCTCACACAAGTCAAAAGAATAAACTCTCCTACACTGAATTCTCCCATCCCTGTCTTTGGATTGTCCAACAGTTGCAGAACAGCTTCTCTTTCACCAGACATTGTGCTCTAAACTGAAAAACTCACTCCACAAGGGCCGTTGGAGACACCATCACTTAAAGTCTAATACCCCAACAGAGTAAGAAAAGAGGAAGACTCTAATACATGGGAAAAAGATGTTCAGCCTTTAGTCAGGAATTTTTTGAACGGGTTTCCAAGGGGGGTGGTGGAAAAGAGTTAAGAGAAGGGAACAATAAAGGTAGCTCAGGTAACAGTAATAAAAGAAAGGGGTGAGAATTCTGGCAAGAACAGAAAGCAAAATGTGGTATCTGCTGATATGAAGCACAGAAACAGGAAATGGTGAAAACTTACTTTAAAAAAAAAAAAAAAAGGAAAAACAGCCAAAGTTTATAAAGCTCCATTGATAGGAAAGGGAGAGCTGCAGGATGGAGAAGCATCATTATTTGTCCCTGCTTGTGAGCAGAATTGGCAAGACTTGACTAAGCGGAAAGAGTGTCTTTGGAAATCTGTCTTCTATTTATTTTCTTCTGTGGGCTTTTTGCACCGTATACTCTTAGCTCAATATGTGTATTGGCTATTAGTGCATTCCTTCTGTATTATTTTTAACTTCTGAGAGGGACTGGTTTTAGTTTTTAGGAACCTAAGCTACAATGGTAAGACAACATGAAAACTATATAGAAAGCAACATAAAAAAAAATAATCTCCATAAACTCAGTACTCCATGGCCTTCCCCTTCAGAAGGAAGAAAACTCAAAACCAAATTCTCCTCAGCTCAGCTTTAATTTCTTTCAAACACATCCTTGATCACTTCCACCCTCTCATTTTTTTAGGCAGTGTAGACTGTCTACACTGAGACTACTCTATCTCTTCCCTTTAAGCATTCAGAATCCTCCAATAAGCTTCCTATAAGATCTATGGATCAGCTCAATAACAATATATCGCTGCTCAAAAGTTAGCAAAACTGTAGCTCTCAAAAAAGTAGAAATTTCAGATCTCCCAGAAGGGATAAATTCTCTTATTAGACTGTGAGCTGGGATATAGACATTTTCACCAATATTTAAGGCCTGGTATTAACCACTACATACCACCTGGGTAAGACTCTGGCAGAAGGGTAAATATGGCAATCTGTAACCTTTCTATTTTTGCCACAGTAAGCTCATTTCTCTCTAGCAAAGGCAGGAATTACAATAGCTTTTGAGACAGTATCTTTAAAGCATTAGCATTTTTCTTTATAACAGGCTGAGTGTTCTAAGAAGAAGACAAGGAAAATAAGGTAGAAGTAAAAGAGTATGAGACAAAAGGAAGAATACATGTTTCTTAGATATATGTCTGTAGCAAGGTGATGTTTTTATGGCACAGGAACACAGGGATTGTAGAAGCTACCTGTATTCAGTCAGAATTGTGGCCTCTCAGTTGAGAAAATAAAAACCAAAACACCCCAAATAATAAAAACAAAGCTGGCTAGGAGAAACCTGGAAGTTAATGTACTCATTTGAGAGCAGGAAAAAGAGAGAAAAGAATCCATATGAAGTTACTAAAAACTTGTAGAAGATTGGGGCAGGGAGAAATTTGGCAACGTAGGTACTTGGTACGTAAAGTTCTCTCACTACCAGTAGGCATCAGTGTCTTGCCATTTTGTCTCCAGGAAGATGCTGGCTTACTAAACCAACAACTAGCTTAGTTTTCCCATGCCTCAAGTCACTCGGAGCAATGTGCCATTAGAGTGATAATGAGATGTTTGGCATAATTAAACAGCACATCTAAATTATACCATGAGGAAGAGGAGATAGGATGAGACACATCTTGGGTGATCCATCAAGAAAATAAATAAACTGCTTAGCAATTTTTTGATGTAGGGGAGAGCACTCATTGTTGTAACTAAACATGAGATGTGTTGTTAGAAAGAATGAGCAGAATTGATGCAATTGAACAATATAATAAAAAATATTTTTCTAGAATAAGATTTTTGAAAGCCAGATTGGTTTGAAATGATGTGGTAACTGGTACCCATTATTGCTATTCAAATATGAAGTTTATGATGACTGTTTACATGTTGCAGGATATCTGGAAACTCAGTGTTTGTGGACAAGCAGTAGGCAAAAAAGAGCTATAAATGCATATTCTTTGCAAGGACAGATATATACAAACAAATGAAATAGTGTGCTGGAGCAAAAGAAGCAGTATTATTATGTTTTAAATATGCTAATATGCATGTATAGTGTTACACTGAATTGTAAAGGAATTTATTGGACTCGGTGTCTTAATGACTATAATCTCCATTCAGAGTGAATCAGTTTGAATGCATCCCATCTAACTGTTGGTGAACTTGTGTTGACATCTCAGCTGCACAGCCCACAGCATGTGGCCCTGCATGTTTATTTCCTGAGTGACCCGTCAGTTGATTCATCAGCTTCCTGGAGCACTCCTGCATTTCCAAAGAAGATGTCCTACTGCTGTAATATGGGATGTTAGAGCATCAGGAGTGCTACTGGCCCTGTAGCAAAGAGTGATAATCACAAATGCCATAGACTGTTTAAGATTTAAATCAAATAGAGAACAATCTGGCTATCTGAATATATTCTTTCAAGCAATCTCCCACCACTGTAAAACAGAATATGCTCTGTATCCTCTTTGGCAAGTAAGTTTGTGTGAGCTGAGAAATTAACATTGTATAAAACAATAGAGGGAACCCGAAGAAGCCACCGGGCCCAAATCACAGCAGTCAGCAGGAGTTTCCCTCCGATAGCAACACTCTTGGATCATGCCTTATAAAAGTGAATTTTTATTAAACTAATTATCTCAAGACCTTGAAAACATGTAGAGCAGTCTTTGCTATTTTGTTTTCCTTTTACTGGAAGTAGTAAATGAGAAACATTTCCCGCACAGTTTATTGAATGTGTTTGTGCTTAGAGCTCAAAAAGGATATGCTGCAAGGTAACCAGGGCCTTTTAGAAAATGTTATTGACCTTTTGGGATCAAAAGTTAAGAGGAAGAAAAGAATCAGCGGAAGAGAGACGGAGGGACAGCAACTAGTGCACAGCTCTGTTATGAACATATATGGTGGCCAAGGAAAGCATCCCATGCAATTAACAATCCACAGCTGCAGTCTCACCAAGTCTCTGCTCTGTGCAGGAGCAGGAGTTTATACAGCTGCTGTCAGCTACTCAGCAGTCACAAATGCAAGCACGTGATGGCATTATGCTTACAAATTTCCTGCAGAACCTTCTGCAATTGTATGGATCGTATCACATTCACTCAGACCCTGATGACAAATTACTGTAGATTAATCTCTTCTTAAAAATATGTGGAGCTTTTAACAAAGTGTACATAAAACAAGCTGCTGGTTGTTTTTCACTGTTAATAATGATTCCTTTTAAAATCCAAAGTTTAGAAGTGTTACAGGGCATGCTACTGGGCTTTCATTCATTATACTAATAAAACTCCATAGAGTTGACTGTCGCTGCCAGAGGGTATTGCTCCTTTCTGACAGGTACAGTGACAGGCACAAATTTTCTATCTCTGAATAGTACTATAGACACTATCAACTGAGACAAAGAGAACAAAATGTATGACATTTGTTCAGTCTCACAGCAAAGAGATTTGTAGCTCGCTACTAAGTATGCTTCCCAACAAACAGACTATGTTGTCCTAGGGCTACATGGAGGAGTTATATTTTCTTTGAAAATTCAAGGGCATTCGGTTTGTTTTCACTCTACTTGAATGATTGTTTTGTTTGTCAGCTACAGCTGAACAGGTGTGGGGTCCAGGCTTTTTACTCCTGCCAACAAAATAACTATTAGCTGACCATTTGTTCTAGAGCACTAACAATATAATTTGCAGTAACTATTTTAAAATAAACATTTTTCTCAGGTCAGTTTTCAAAAATCCAATAAATAATATCCAGAAATGAATGCAACTCCCTCTCCCTCACTCCATACTGGCATTTCTAAAGTGCTTTTCCCAGTGATAAAACAGAAAAACCTTGGGACCAGTCCAGTGAGGATAGGCAAGTCTCCTTTTTCCTCTGAAGTTTAATCTGTGGCTTCTGGGCCAGAACACCCATTTAGATTTCTCAATAAAGAAAAACAAATGAACACAGTTTGTTAAAGATGCAATTGTTCAGGGCAGATGATGGTTATAGCACTCTGCAAGCATGTTTCCCAGGCTTTGGACCCTTCCTTGCGCTACTCCTCACACTATTTCCCCTTTTGATGACCCCATGACAGTTAACCTGGGGTCTTCTAGCTGGTGACTGTAAATACCACGGTTGCTTCTGAAAGAGGATAAAGTTCTTGACCCCAATCCATTATCTTTTACAACAGAGGACTTTGCAAGTCAGAACCCAGGGTTGGATCCAGTAATGAATAAACAAGTGGTACAGTTGATGCCACAGTCTCCCCTTGCTGTGTCTCACCAAGGGATCAGATCATTGTAAGGGCAGGAATTCTTCATATTGCCTTTTTTAGATGCATGTAAACTGAAATCCAGTAGTCCAGCAGAGAAGATTCATGGGCTCCTTGCAAGAGATCATCCCAGCTGGATGGATACATGCTCAGTCAGGCAACAGGACGGGAGAGCTCACTGTCAGCAGTGTGTTCATGAGAACCCCCTTACTGAGCCACATCCAACTTTAATCTATCTCAGTATTCCATAGGCAGAGGCCTAAAGAATTTTAAGAGATGAACAAGTGTATAAGACATTTTCTCCCAATAGTCTTCAAACCTCCAACTATTTTCAGCTTAGAGGACTTTGTAAGCCAGACGTGGTTATGTTATTTGTCATTCCCAATAGGTTTCTCTTCTACATGTCTTTCAAGCCTTGCTTTAAGCCCACATAAACTTTTAGCACCCATTGCATCATCTAACAATGAATTCCATAATTTAACTAAATATTGATGCTGTTACACTGTTTTGCTACTCGTTTACCTGTCTCAAGTTTTGTTTGATGCCTCCAGCTCTTCTGTAGAAAAGATGGAGGTTGATTTCTTCCAGGCATTTCTTTCCAACTCTTACCTTATTCTTGAGATTTGAGTAATGGAAATTCATACAGTATTCAATATCTTTATGCTGTAGCCAGACTCAAATGACAAAAACTATCACAATTAGAGGGCAGAAATCCATAGAGCTGGAAATTCATCATTTCCTCTGTGAGTAGGCTTCAATCCTGTCTGATTAAATCTAAATTACAATAACTCTGCAAACAGCCAGGTTGTCCCAGCAGCTGACACCCTTTCCAGAACAGAATACTTCAGCCCACACTGAGATGCACCTTTTAACTTTCAACACTGACTGCTAAGGTCAGTTCCAGATTATCCTGTTCTTGCAGAAACGAATTTTGAGTTCACTTGTAATTCACTTTCCCTAAAATTAACCTCAAGCCTTCTGAAAGCTCTCATTCTTTGATTCAATTCATTGCTATTGGCACGAGCACTGACTTTGTCAGTAACTACATCATGTTTTAGAGCCAGCAGCTCCATTTATTATCCAGACATAATCAAAACTTTTCGCAATATTTTTTCACTCTTTTCATTGTATTTAACTTTCAGACTCATCATGTAATTTGAGATTCCAGACTGGGAATTCTACTAGGCAACGGCTGTTGTTACTAACATGCAGGGATTTCCCAAGACTACTACACTCAAAAAGGAAGCACAAAATGAACCAACAGTGTTAAGAGAGGATATAATCTCCATGCTCTTGTAAGTAAATTTCCAACATTTTTTAACAAAACACTGAGCTAACTGCGAAAACACTGAGTGGTGCAATTAACCAAACAAGTACAAGTGTCAAATGACAATGGACTCTTTACAGGATCAAAGAAAGAATAGTGGATTTAAAAGCCTCAGACTATTAAAAAACATTTTCTAATAGCCATGACCGAGATACAGTACTTAACAATGTTGCTACACATAACCATACTGAAAACATTTAAAAAAGCAAATAATTTGTAAAATAACTGTAAAAAATGCAAGCAAGCCTTTACTTTTCTATGTGACATTCACTTACAAGATACTAGACATCCGCAGTAAATTAAAATATTAAAGACCCCTAAGTGCAGCACGAGTAAGAAAGCTCCCAAACACTAACCCCACCACGCACACGGGTATGGTGGGTGGTTTCCATTGCACTAAAGGAGCACCTGAGAATCTCAGGAAAGCACATCCCTTCTCTCCCATATGCAGACACAGATGCTGCCTTCTCCCTCTTTGTGTGCTGTGACAGGTTCCTCTCCTTCCCACCACCTGCTCTTCATACACATTATGTTTTATGTTGTATCTTGTTTGCACCAGCCAATTCAGATTTAATGCTTAGTGTCAGGAGATACAGTTTGTCTAAGAGTTTTAATACATTTCCTGAGAAGCAAATGTCCACATTATAAAGAGGAATAGTGGATGGTATTAGGAAATTATGATCACTCAAGGAAGATCACATTTCTGTGCATCCGTTCTGACAGCCAAAACAGCCCAGAAAAGTTTTAATGGAAACCTCCCTAATCTTTGCTGAACACTTCTGTAATATGACCAGAGAATAATTAATGTGACTCTCTTTAATATTTGTTCTTCTGCTGAAGGTAAGCTCTTAGGCACTGGCATTCTCTAAATACCTGAGGGACCTTGTTGTAAACAGTTAGGGTCATTATATGGACTACCTGATACATCTCTTGAGATCAGAATGGGTCCATGAGGCAGGATTCCATTTCCCAAGCTGGCGTCATTTGAACTCTGGCAATCTGAGGCAACAGAGGCTGTCACTACTAATGCACAGCCAACCTCCTGGTATGTTTCTTGGTTCAACAGATCCAAGGACATGATTCATAAACCTGTATGGACATTATCTCCAGATTTTTTCACATTATTCAGATAATCTTTTCTAATAAACAACATACACCAGGAGCCTTGCAAAAAGCACGTCAGGCTCCTTTGCAGAACACCAATCAATACTCTGTGTGGAGGAGAGTAACTGTGTCATGTTAGTGAATAAAGCAATTTCTTTCTTTTCTTTAGTGTCTGTGTTGGAAAGAACCACTGTGCTGACACAGTAGTTGAATTTCAATTTTAAATAAGGGGAATATTAACCCCAACCATACACAAGGAATGCATCTGATAAAACAATTATTTTTCCTTATGAATCACATGTGAAATTCTCATTCTGAGTCACAAGGGAGTATGCACTGCCCACATTCATATTCGTGAATCATGTTCTCATCTTCTCGTTTCAGCCAATGCTTTGTGATCTACCTCCCTCTCTAAGTGCCAAACTAATGAAGACCACTAAGGGAACTATTATGTTTTCTTCTCCTTTTCTTTTAAGCCAGATTTCTAGTATGTTCAGCTGTTATTATTTTCCTTGGAAAAAAAAGTACAGTCATTCAGCCCACCAAGTTTTTGTTCTGGATGGACAGAAGCCTTGTATCTGTGCATTTCTAGTGCCTTCCAGCCCAGCCTGGTGCTCTCAGTACACTTGGGGGTCTTTGTGTACAGACACAGCAAAAGCCAAGAGATTCCCATGTGTTCTCCTTTGATGAAATGGGTGATGACCACAGATTTAAGTACCATGCTATGCTCACTTCCAATACTGCTGCACCATGCAGGAAGCACCTACTGAATGCATTTCAGCTCTGCAGGAAACACAGATACATATATATATAGATATATACTTGCATCCTTTCAAGGCTAGTACTGCAGTGAAATTATTTGTGTTATGAGCTATAGGAATACATGAAAGAAATTTTACTCCTCAGTATGCTACTGTCCATTTCTAAATATATCACCACGAAGGAAAGAATGACAGGACTCAGGAGCCGAAGGGGTGAATTAAAAAGGAACCAGATAGAATAATTACTAATCAAAAATGGTGACTCAGTTTCAAACTATGTCAAGATTTTTGGATTTTGACATGATTTTTTTTTTTTAATTGAGATCCGGTCACTGGTTTCCAGCTTTATAGCATAGGCCATGGGATCTTCCCCACAGTGCCCTGTCCATATTCTCAAAAGAATTGTCTTTTCCATCAATCTTCTATACTATTTGTTCATATTTCAAAGATTTAGTGTTTGTTCAGTTGGCCTTGATCTAAACAGTTTTCTTACCTATCTTTAACCCTCTTGCCACAGATTCTCCCTTCCCCTGTCAAGAAACAAGGATTTCATAGTGTTTTTTAAAAAAAAAACCCAGACATTTGTGCCATTTGGAAATTCAGGTGATAAGACAAAGTCCTAGAAAATAAACCAAGATAGATGGCTCCTATTTTCTTTTTTTCACTGCTCTTGATTTCCCATCTTTATTTTTGAGGACATCTAAGAGAAAACACAGCAGGAGATTTTCTCATAACAGATTTTCTGCTCTGAAAATGATAGTGTACCTGATATACTAAAATGAATTCAAGTAAAATATTTTGTCCCTCTCCAAGATATTTTAGAAATACCAGAGACAGAGAGGAAAAAAAAGGAAAAGAAACAGGGAAAGTTCAGCTGTATATATGTTCAGATCCTTGTCTGTCTCTAATCCTGTCCCAGTACTGATTTGTCTTTGCTCACTGAGACAACTCAGCTGAAAAGGTTTTGTGACATACTACCTTAATAGAGTAAGCAGAATTTACTTTTTTCCTTTATTCTTTTTTTTTTTTTAAAATAACATATCAGCAGGAATAATTGATCAGAACAGATGACAATGACATTGCAGCCTTTCTACCTCAGAAGAAATAAAAAGGCCTCAATATTCCTGTATTTCATAGTAAAACACAGAACAATTAAAATAACTTTTAGCAGTTCAGATGTTCTAGTTGCTTATTAAATTTTAGCAACTTTTTTCTAAGTCCTTACATACCTTCCTTCAAAATCTCTCAAGACCTAATAGTAAGGGACATTGGATAGCTGCTCAAAGCACATGTAGACAGAGGGATTGGTTACCTTAGTAACATGGTTGTATGGCACTTTCTCCAGCTCATGTTTCCAAACATGAGTTTCATTTGGCAGCACTTACTTAGGTATTTTGCTTACATATATTTACTCACAGTAGGAAGTTTAAGGCTACCTTCAAGGCCTTTCTTTAAGACTTAAGGCTTGTATCTTCATACCACATTACACCGGTTTAACTAAAGGTCAGATCTGAAACCAATTCAAGTAGGAAATGAGTGATGTACTTATTTCACTTAAACAAGGACTATTTGGGCTCAGATCAAGTCAATTAGGAACAGGTTTAAATTAAGGGGAAACAAGCACTTTTTAAAAGGCAATAATGATGTCTCTGGTGATTTGTCTAAGTGTAACAAAAATCTGTGGAAATCCATGTGCAACCTATAAATAAAAGCTCAAATGCCCTGGGAGAATCCTTCCAACCCCAGGCTATGTATGCACAAGCCTGGTTTATTATACTGCTGAGCCATGCTACTTTCCCCCCCAAAAAAGAGATTATTTGCCCAATATACCTTCACAGTGACTGTTGCCTAGTTAACAGTCTGCCAGTATTGCATGATTTTTATCTAATTGTGCAGCACTCCAAGAATGCTAACTATGCCATACCAAGCTACTACCTGGAATTACAGTATCTTGTATATTGACTTATTAGATATTAAATAATTATTCTGAACTACAGACCATGTAGTAGATTAAACTGATGAAGACATGAAATATATGCCTTTGAGGCGTCTTGAAGGGGTGTTCAGCAGTAACACGCATGTGCTGGACTGGGAGGGAGTCAAAATGAAGTCCAATTTACATGTTGCAAAAAGGGATTGGATGCGTAATGAGATCTGATCTCTCCATTGGTATAGGAAAGTCATGGCTTTTAATAGATTATCCCAGTGTCCATATAGATACTTACAAAGACATTGATTTCCCACTTTTTTGTCCCAGTGCTCCATCCTATTCCCTAATGCTGATGGGCAGAATGAGAAGCCAACCCTCATCAATGCAGCTGGTAACACAAATCAACAGCATGGCAAAAACATCCCTCAACAGACTTGGAGGCTCTGCCACTGCTGCAAGGGTTGACACAAACACATCTGGCATTCCATTGCTCTTTGGGCAGAATTGCTACAGCCACTTGCAATCTTGTGATACTCACTGCCTTCTCCCAAGAAATATTAGAGGCTGCTTCATTCCTGACCATAAAGCTCAGTGTCTTGAAAACCTCAGCTCTTAAGTCTTGGAAACTGGGAGGCAGGAAGGGCAAGGAAGAGAAAAGAAAACTGCCTGAACATTCTGATGCATAAAAATTACTCAGTTTGCAGTCTAATGCCCCAGTTTTAAAACAACTCCACATTAAACATGGATATGATCTGAATATCATTAGGATCATATCTCTAAAATTTTGTAAGACCTGCATTCCTGTGCTTTTGCCATTTGTTACCAGCACAGTAATGAACTGGGCTAATATTTTTCCTACCCATACACACCAGGATGCTACATGGGAAATCAAGAGTCGTTTCACACAATGGCAGCTTTTGTTTTGAGAACTTCATGCATAAGACAAGCAGATATTTTTGTTTCTTTTTAATATCATCATTCTGCTTCAGAAAACAATCCAACAAAGAATAGAAAAATAAAATATTAAATATAACACATGGCAGCAAAACCTAAGAATATCAACTTTTCAGTGATGCTGAGTTTTTCCTTTTATTTGCCACTCTGCCTGACAGTAAATGCTGTAGGGTTGGGGGGAAAATGCACATTGACAGAACAACAAAAACTGTACAACTATGTACTGTTTAACCAGCTTCAAGCAAATAAAAGAGCAAAGCTGGATACTTCTTTCTAAAAGCAGCTGATTTCATTTAAAATGGGGAAAAAAATTATCTTTAGAAGTACAATGATCATTAGGAGATAATGAATGTGTTCCTCTGCTGCATTCATAGAGGAACCCAAAGTACATTTTCATTCCACATTCTATATTACAGCTCCTCTCCAGACTTAGCTGAGAATATCCCCAAGTCTAATGGGTTAAATGCTTATTATACCACTGTCTTATTTGTAACATAAGGCACCTACTACAAGCCTACTCTTCATGCAAAATTGCCAATTTATAGCAATATTCCTTGTTTAGAAAACAAGGCTATCCAAACACTATAATTACAATATGCACCAGCAGGCATAACCCTGCATTAATGCACAGACTCCAGATACATTCGTCAAATAGAGTTTTTTTCTCTTTGCCTTCTTCTCAGGGTACTTTTAAGTTCAGGGACAGAGAACATGTCTTCATTAGAAACATTAACATTCACAGGCTGTAGTAAATTTTGACAGTGAAAAGGTCTCTGTAACCTTTAGTTGTGCAGAAATTTACTTCCCAAGAAAATTACAGCTGGCACTGTCTTAATTAATGCTAGCTTTCTTTTCTGAAAATTGTGGGCTTGTCAGTAAAAAAGGCAGAAAAACCTGAGTTTAAAAGACTGGACACAAAAGACACCTAGAAATAAAGCCCTGCAAAATTTCATAATATTGCTCTGTTTTTGTTCTACAGTAAGGGGATGAAAAGATCTAATTTGATTTTGCCAAGTGGAGCAACATATATGTAATATAGAAATGATTTGCATTCTCTCTTTTGTCTTTGGGTTTTACCATGTAAAGAGTGCTTTTTAAGCCATCCTGTTTTAAAAGCAATAGGTCAAATAAAATCTATATCTGCAGGGGGAGGGGAAGAAGGTATGACTTCATTATTTTTTTTTTAGCATTGCTTTAAATGCTGCTAGTAAATCATAGCTAAGGGTAAGAATTGCAGCTGTGTTTTTCGCATGATTTTTAATCACCCGACATTTTTTTCTGATTTTTAGAATTATCTTAGCATTACTGTACAAATTTTGTTCTTAATATTTTCCTTCTACATGTCTCAGAGTTCTATTTTGATGGTATAGATTATTTTTCTTTGGCACATAAAGATTATTTATTTGCTGACTGAATTTTGATCACCCAGCACAGTCTTTTAATTGCTTGACAAGGTGTTAAAAATATACTCAGTCTCTGAACAGCATTTTCTTGCACACAGGTTGTATTATTGCTAAAAGCAAATAGATTTTTTTCCTTCTTTTTTTTTTTACTTAAATATAGAATGAGCAATAACATGCTTCTACGTTATTTGTCACCAAAACCTCCTGGATATTGCTTATGCACATCCCTGTATTCCCTTTCAGGAGAGATTTACAACATTTTGCGTTTGGAATTGCTGTGCAGTTCCCAGCTCTATCACTGGAAGCAATAAAGCTCCAGTTCCACATAAGAGTCTTGCATAGTAGGACATGACACCACTTTGGCACTACGTGAAGTTCCAATACTGCATGTCAGCTGTTCAAAATATTTTATGCAAGTTCCTACAAGCACTTTAAATTAAGGTGCCCTGTATAAATGGTTTATTCATGTTTATGAAATGATTAGTTGGTGCCACTACATCCTTTAATAACTTATTGTAAGGCATGTTATAAAATGCATCATCAATAAATGCTTAAAATGCTGCCACAGCAAGGTGATAAGCTGTTACAACAATATTTTAAGATGTAAGTATTGTTCAAATAGTTTGTCCGCTCTCTCGATGCACACTCCCAAGTTTTTTTACAAGCCCGTTATTGAATGCTCTATAAATAATAAAATATTTATACAGATCACCTTAATTTAAAGTGTTACTATGTTTCCATAACTTCAGTGCAGATGCCACATAGCCTGAACAAGCTTGAAGGTACAGAAAGGTGTCAGAAGAGAAACATCCTCATCTCAGATGCAAATCTCTGTATTATCACCCTGAGCCAGAAAAAAATCACAGCATTCCCCACACACAGGATTTTCAAGGTTTGGACCATTAACCATTTAAGGAATTGTCATGAATGATGGGGAAAACCCCCCAAAACAGGTACCTAAAGTCTGAAGTTCTGAAAGACTGTCACACAGAAAATGTTTTGGCTCTTCATAGCCTTTGGCAATGTTACTGAAATAATAAAATCCCAGTGTGACTTATGGAGCCCATATGGACAAACGTAGGATAAAGGCCTCTCTCTTTCTATACTGGAAAACAAACACAGTAACATTATGGACAAATGTAATAAAAGGAGTACAGTCATAAAGCTGACACTGATCAGGACATTCTCTTATGCATTTATCAGCTTCTCAGCTTGGCCACAATGAGCTGAAGACTTAAATGGTACTCCAAAAGAGAATGTAACCTCTGGAAGAGAAGGCCAAATTCATTGCTTAAAAACAACTAGCAACTGCAAGCCATAACAAGGGGGTCTAAGGATGTACGTGCATGTAGTCAACTTTTCCTTGCTTGTGCCCAAATTCATTGAACTGCAGAAGGGAGGAGACTCCACGAAAGGACTTCTAGATATTGGCTGAAAGCACTGGGATATGACTGAGCTGCCCTTTCTTCCATCCCAGATGTCCACACAGAACATGCAAGCCCAATTTTTTCTCCTACAGTCATAACCACTGGGGTTTGGTAGGGATTGTAGGTTAACCCTGCCTCCCTGAGTCATCCCCCTCCCAGAACATGCCTAATTTGGGGCTGCAGGGATAACTTCAAGGACAAGCTTAACTCCTAAAGGAGTCTCCCTAAAAGGCTCGGTACCGATGTTCTCCCTCTTTCTTCCCACAATAGTTATTTGTCCTTGGACATAACTGATCATAAACTTATTAAACCACTGAATATTCATCTTTTAACACATTGGAGTACATAGAGGAACTCTTAGTAATTAGCATTCCTGAACTTGTATTCTGCAAATTTATTTCCTCAAATATTTTTTTTTAACATGATTTATTAAAAAATAAAGCCAAACACTTGGTTCCTGGATCCTGACCCTCTAACCACTCACATATGTGGTGTACATGCAAAAACCCATCTCTTGCCTGGGCTCTTTGAGAATCTCGTAGTCTCAAATTGTGATTTATATTATATTAATGTTTCTAGGTTTTTCAGTGCTGACAGTATGATTTTTCAGTTTCTTTCTTGTCAATTTCCAAGTACTACAAGACATCTCTTCTATTTTTTTTTTATTTTATAGATTGTTACAAGATAATTTTTCAAATATTTTCCAAAATTCTTGTGCAAATAGATCTTGCTGAATTTCTGAAAAATTAATAAAATTAATTATATAGACATTATAGATTTGTATATAGATTGAACTATAAAATTACTCACATGTTCATTTAAGCTTTTTTGTTTATTTTATTGAATGACTATTTTAAAATGTAGTGACCTGTCAAGTCCTAGACTATTTCTGCCTCACATGGGTATGATTTTCCTTCACACATTTCTGCAGCCTGGCTGTGTGGATTCGTTTGCTGGGCAGGGCAGAGCCAGCAGGTGGGTTGGTTGGCAGGCAGGATCACAGAGCAGCTAAGAGGATCCAAGGCTGGGCTGTAACTTTTAGGATGTTGTGAGAGAAAGCTCAGAGAGGTCTTGAGGAATTAATCTCTGCCATCCAGCAGCCAACTGGACTGTGGTAACACCCTTCTGGTATGTGCCCCTTGAAATAAGGAACCCAACCCCTATCTTTAACCTCACCTTTATGCCATTGTGTGATCACAGGCTCACTTTCTCTAAAGAATTTATTCAGTAGTTTGTACTGGCCTTCTGCTAGAATCTCAAGACTGAGCTCTGACAGCTGTAAAGTGGTTTTACTACCAGTACCCCCTGGACTTCTGGCAGATGTTTTTAGCCATTTTCTAGCCATTCTGATGCAAACTGAGAGGGCTTTTTAGTTTATCCAGTAGAGTTCATATGAATAAATTTGACTGGGTGCCTGTTAAATGTCTTCCTTTCCCTCTGACTTAATTAAAAAAATAGTACCAAAATAGATATAGGATATTTACTTATTCTTTTGTTTATGGTGTGTTTATATGTGTTATAAAGAATGGAATCTTTGTGTGTTACATACTGACCCTTTAAATTGTTATGTATCTACTTGAAAAAAAACCTATGAGTGGAATTGCAGACCCTGTCATCTAGAGACATACATCACTAATGCTTCATTTTATTCTTTTGTGAGTGAGAGCCTTGAAAATACTTCTCTCTGCCTTTCAAGGAACTCATAAATTTCTGGTGTGCATGTGCACCCTGCAACATCTTCTTGTTAAGCAGAGAGGGCCCTCGGGGCATAACAGCATAGTGTGGTATTTTTGCCTAACTCTTGTTAACATGTGACACTTGTATTTGCCCCAAGATAGTGTACAAATATGTTTTAGAGGTTTTCCTAATGATAACCATGACGTTTCATCTTGCCCTTCTAATAATAAATTTAGCTTCTTAGCCTATGCCCCATGCACATTTCCCACCCTCCCAATGTTTACAAAGGAGAAATTTATGCTTCATCATACTGAAAATATTTTTGTCTTCAAATTGAATGTATACTGGTATGTACAATGGCATTGGTAAGATTTGTTGAACAGCTCTACAAAGGAGAATTTTTTGCAACAGAAGAATCAAAAAGAAGTTTAGATATTTATCAAAGCTCAGATCACAGATTCTGGGATCATACTTATTTTACCCATAACATTCTGTTCTTGGCCTATTGTAAATAATTATTCAATGCCTTCAAAGACAGTTTGCCATTTTGGTAGTCAACTTTGAGACCAGGACAACCTAACTAAAACTAATTCCACTAAGAGAGACCTGTGTTGAGTTTCAGCACAAATCTTTTAATATTTCTAAGCTAGTACCAGTTCAGAATGGAAGCAAAACATGCTTGGCCTATGGGACCACCATTTTGGCACCTTCAACACAGCATTTAAACACCAACTGTTCACCACAGCCCTGAAAGTCTACTAAAGATGACACAAGCCTACCCCTGTTATGGAAACCTCAACACAAAATTCCAAGAATGACCTGACTCATGTGTGTGCTCAGCAGCCTCCAAATACAATCCATATGTACTGTTTCCTGCTGATGTAAAGTTTGACCTTCATGTTCTCCTATGGGGACAGGACTGCCAGTCCCGAGAGCTGTTTGCCAACACTTCCAAAAGCACAAAAAATAAAGAAATAAGGCAACTTCAAATGCACTTGGGGATACAATTTGATCTTCTTACTGCACCCCAACTATAGCAAACAGAAAATTAATTAAGAACCTGGGTCTGTGCTCTATTTTCCTTCCCAGAACATGCTGGATAAAGATCACAAAATCTCCATTCAGTTTACAGCATTATGCAGATTGTGGAAAGGCTGTTTTGCATGATGGACAAGAAAACTGCCTGCCTGCAAGCTGCCTGATTGGTTACAAAAGTTTCTTTGAAACAACATTTCTGCTTGGCCTTTCCCAAGAGCAAACATGCAAAATTGTCTTCTGAAGGAGATGCAGAGAGTCAGAATGTGAACTACTCAGCACATGTCTATTAACCCTTACCTGTGCATTCAGTGTCCATAGCAGGGAGGAGCTCTGGGCAGCTCCTTTAGGCTCATCTCCAATTTGCTCCACTCACCTTCTCGGGAAGATCCCTCTGGGCTTCTGCTGTTCCTTTCTCTGTCCTCTCCTCTGAATCCATTCCCATGGCTCCCAATCTCCTTCCCCATCTCCAACAGAGAGGAGCTTGTAGGCCTTAACAAGAAGGAATACACAGACAATTATTACATTCTGTATTAGAAGCCAGAGCTTTAAAACATATTTTCTCACACACGTATTATTTTTAAAGCACAACATGATTTTTAGACACTCTTATTTGTTTATTTTTAGCACATATCAAACCACAGCAGTTCTCCCTCCAGGCTATATTTGACAAAGTTGCAGAGACTTTCCAGGCCACCTCAAAGCAGAGATTAATCCAAACAATTTAAACCTCTCACTGTTCCACAGGAGGATGGCATTCGATTGGATTATTTAGGGAGGACAAAATGTTTTTGTTGATGAGAGAGATGAAATCCTCAGAGAGGGAAATCAATCTTATGTAGAGACCCTGGAGCATTGATCTCGGTGTACATTGACAATTTCTGGTTGTTTAGCTATTTGGAATGACCGCACAAAATGAGCAAGTTGTTATAGTTTTAAGGTTTTGGTATTTATTGGCAACCCCAGTGCTCATATGATTAATCACACATTCAGAGTGTGAGCTCAGTAGAAATTGACTGCAACGCAGCAGAAACAAAGTTTTCAGTTATCATTTGGTAATAAATTGAAGCTATATCCCTAAGCAGATTTGTCCTCACGTTTCCAATTTGCCTTGTTAAAAGTGTTGTTTATACAGTAGTTAGCAAAAATGCAAGTAATTACACACAGAATTCATTCTAAGCAATTCTGTATATTTTTTTCCCCTCTTTATTGGTTTTCTATCTTCATTATCCAATATTCTGTTATACCTAAGGAGAAACCCTATTCAAGAAAAATCAAAAGTCAGGCCATGGAATGAACACTTCCTTATATTGTGGACAGCATTTCTTGGATATAATACTGCAAGACAAGGCCTTCTGAACAAACTAAATCAAATGCAAGCATCCTTTAATAAACCACTTTTCCTTTTGTACTTGGGCTATCTGCTGTGTCCCAATGAGAAGGGGAACAGAAGGACAAACATTTTGAGCTACATATTTCATTTCATGAAATATTATTTATTCAGAAAGAAACATTCTTTCAAACACAGCTAGGGTTTTAGATACATGTTTCACACTGTAAGAATATTTCTTTCTTTTACCAAAAAACCCCAAAGAGATACAAAAATAAGATCATAACTGTACTTGGAAATTGGAAAAAAAGTTGAGGAATAAAAGCACTGAGAGAATATATTTAAAATGAGGAGTCCCAGGTAGGGAGAAGTCCAAGAGTCTGTGAAGGAAGGAGGTGCTCTGGCTTTGGTGTAGTGGTAGAGACTGGTGCTGGTAAAGGCTGATAATGCTTTACAGCCTTTCCCTGGGATCTCAGTGTAACCTCGAAGCAAGCAGTTGCTAGGATGTACTTGCTAAAGATAAGAGCAAAATTGTGGAACAGAAAGGGGAAACCCTGTAAGGCTGGCCTTGTGCTTCCCCAGAGAGGCTTACATACTCATAATGTACAGAAACTATAACCAGATCAGGAGAGACCTAATTACAGAGCTCAGAGATGTTAATGACACACAGAAATTTACATGCAGCTGAAAATATGAATATCTCTAAGCCAGCAGTCACATCTCCACAGGGGTGGCTTCAGAACCCATGTTTTATAATCTGGGAGGGTTTTTTTTCTGCAAGGTGGAGCCTCTCAAACAGTCAAAACCATCTATATTTTAAGTGAACAACACTAACCATAAACCTCTGTAAAATTGTATTGACCAAGGTATTTTTTTTTTCTATTTGTAATTCCTTCTCTTATGCTCTGTCTGAATAGGGCTTGCAACAATAATTCCTCACATTTATCTTTCCAGCTTTCAATCTCAAAATCCTATATCTGATTTGGACACAGCAATCTTCAAAGCAATGAATACCCTTTTAATTTACTGAGACCTTTAAGGGACAAAATTACTAAATGATTTTTCTTAGAGTTCTTCTTAGGTACAAGGGGATTTTTTTTATGCTTATATTTATTTACTTTACCAATCTGTGTAACACTGTGGTTGTGTAGTTGACTGACTTCTATGTTCCTTGTTTCTCTTTAGCTTCAGGGAAACATCCCCTATATCTTTACCTGTAGTGGAGATAAGGAGCTGTCACAGCTGCTGTCCATGCAGTCCTCAAACCAGAGAGTACTGAAATAAATCCTGTTTTACTTTATGGACAAATAAATGCTGAGGTAAAATATTCGAGGATCGTTGCTTGAATACTTGCCATAGCAGTGCTACTGTAATAACCACTATGACATTAATTTACTGCAATGTGCCGTAGGAAGAAGGAAGAAGGAGGGAGAAGGGCATTAAAAGAGAAAAATTACTATCCTTTGGATTTATTGGGATTGGCCTTCCTCATTTTCAGCCATCATTAGTTGATTAGGTGCTGATGACAGTATGGACAAGCGTGCTAGAATAGTTGGCTAAGAAAAGCCCTAAAGGTACTCTGTTAATTGAGATGATGTTCATATTGTACTTACTGAACATAACTGCAGACAGTGAAATAAGAGCTTAGTGTTGTGTAACAGACCACATGAACATTCACTCATTATCAGTCTGTAAAGGGGTGAAAACACTGCATGTAGGCTACTGGTACTACAGGAAAAAAAAAAAAAAAGATAACATTAAACCCTGGAGAGACTATTGTGAAACACTGTATTTTATACAGCCCTCTGGGAGGTGTTTAGAAACATGTCTAATGTTGCTCCATAATTCCATTAGGGAGACATTATGGTATCAAAAGAACTACCAATTTACTTATGCCTTCACCATGTAAGAGCTCTGCACCTGAACGTTACAGAACAGCCAGATTTGCTTACCCATGAGAAACTTAAGTGCTACTCTTTTGGTAACTGTATTCCACACTCTCTAAAATTTGAAGGTAATTTGAATAAAATGGCAAAGAAATGCCACTCTATACCTCTTTTAATCTTGTTTATGAAAAGTTAGCATTATCCATGAAGACAGAAATGTGCCAACCTCTCCACAGAGCCTGCAATGCAATGGATACACAGACTCAACAAGAGCATTTTGGTAACAATGGTAGTGTCATTACCAATGACTCCATAATGTTCAATAATTCAATATGGACATTAGCCTGCCTCTTGCTGTGGCCAGGATGAATTTCAACTTGGTGGCTAGACAGTAAAAGAAAACCGACAAAAAACCAAAACCAAACCAAAAAGAAAAAAAGAAAAAAACAACCAACCAACCAAAACCTCTAAAAGCTTCAGAATGAAGCAGACAGCAATTTATAGGATCCTTTGAATTTTAGGCAAATCCACAACTTTTTTCAAACCCATCTAGTCCTATGAATGTATTATCCTCAGAGTAAAATTATACTTGTACTTGAAGCATCGTGCTCTCAATGTTTAAACTTAAAGCAGCTCTTTCAGAAAAGTGAGAAAATTAAATCTGGCCATTAGCATGTCGATATTGAACCATCCAATTCCAGGTAGCAAGTCCTCAGCAACACCAGAAACAGTTCACACAGAGCTATGAGAACCCAGAAAATGCTGCTTAGTCATAAAGAGTCACTAGTCCTACTCACAAAACTCCAGTATCAGTTCTGTTAAATAGTATTTGCTAACCTCCTATGGTAAGTCACTAAAGGCTAGTTGATAAACACTGAGACCATGAGATGGTGAACAGCAGAACAGTTCTTTCTGGCTCAAACAGAAAGAGTATGGCTTGTTTCCTTTGGTCACTCATGAATCAGAAATTTCATTTCACAACAAATTGTAACATTTTTTTTACTAGAAATACTCAGAAGCCTGGGTCAAAAACCAGCACAGAAGTTTAGACGGTGCCTATTAGAAACAGTGTAGAATGGACCAGAGAGTGAAAAAACACACATTTTTTTTGACTTAGTGAGTGCTTTAAGTTCATTAGTACACAGTCAGATCAGAAATTACACACACAGACAGCCAGCCATGCTCACTTAGATTATTGGCATCACTAATCTCTAGCCCAATTTTGTCATGGGATGTTATAAAGATCCAAGGGCTTCTTCTGCCATCAAATTCTTCTTACAATAAATATGGTTCTATCTTTAATGTCCAGTGAGATAATAAATGATGTTGCCTTCATCTGTTGTGACTCTGGCATTCAGCTCTGTAGAGGGAGAGTAGCAATTGATCACATTATTGGATATCTAGACACAGTGTGGCAACATCTTCAGTAAAGGGCTTTGAAACTCTAGCAAAAAGTCTGAGGTAACCACAAGAAAAATGAAGAATATTTGAAGAGTCAAGATAAGGAATCAAGATATCCAAAAGAAACAAGACATTCAGGATCAGGGACGCGCAATACTCTCAAAAACATTAGTGCAAAAATATTCCCTCTAAAAGACTTATCCCTGAAAGCTCTAACAGGATCAGGCTTTTACAGTTCATGTTGTCTGTCTGTTTCTAAAATCATTGCGATTGTGGATTCATGTATTGCTGTCATGGCAGTGACAGAGAACAGATCTGTTTAAAGTGCGCTTTACCAAGGCCTGTCAACATTTGAACTCGAAGAGTGATAGATTTGACAGGTTTGGGAGATACTGTTTCCTGCCACTACCCGGGAGGGCTGACACAAGAAGCAGAAATACAGGAGGCCCAGGCTCGGAAGTTTTCACCATGTCTTGCTGCTGGCCAGGCACGGTGATGTTGCATAACTAAGAACAGGAAAATAAACAGAATAAACATTTAATGTGTAAACCAATCCCAGTGGAAACCAGTTGTTATCTGCACAGTGGGAAAACACAGGATGAGGTGGAGATACACAAGATATCCTTGTCTATAACAATGCCATGAGATTGGTGGGGACAAGATGAGGAGTGTAAAATCTGCACACGTTTTCTCTTTGTTACCAAATGCATGACTGTGAAACAAGGATGAATAGGATACTAACAGGAAACTGCACAAATAATGATACCTTAACTTTGTGGAATTTAAAAAATACAGCACGGCTTGTAAACAAATGTTAAAATATTTTTCTCTCACCTCAAGTATAGAAAATCAGCTGGTCTAAAATCAGAAAAAAAATATTCCAGCCTGAGTCTGATTTGTTACACAAGAATTACAGCATGAACACTTGCACCTCAAAAGTATTCACAAAAGTAATGTTGTTACAAGCTACTGGTTGTTTTCAGTATTGTGTCCTCTGCAAGGATAAAATTGATGTACAAGTTGTGAGGTTCTCTAAAACCACTTAGTCCCTCCTGCTGTCATTTTTTAAACCTGAAACTGAGTCTTCCTTTCCTCCTTGGTACCTCGAAGACACATCACAGAACCCTGCCCACATAGACAACATGTAAAGTCTTTCAGTCCCAAAGATGTGTAAAGGCCCAAAGAAAGCCTATACCATGTTTACATTGTTCTATCCCTTTCCCCAGCAGGTATAAAAGCACTGAGCTCATGTTTTGCATGCAGAGGGTACATGGCTCCCTGGCCAAGCCCCATGCCAGGCATGCTGATTATGAGCCAGCCTTTCCTGCTCACTGGTCCTCAGCGAGTACCTGTGCTCCATTTTTGTTCTTCCATAACCAACACAGCTGACTGGCATACTTGGTCTCTCTCCTTCATACTTGCACTTTCCATAATGTTCCTCATTCTCCCATGTAACCTTGCTGTACTTTCACTGTCTCTGAGATTATCCTCTGGCCAGGTCCTGGTTCAGTCAACTTTGATCCCTTAACATGGTATCACCTACCTAAACTGCTTTACTCAAATTTCTCTAAAGTCATAGAGCTTGCATTGCTCTATCCCACAGATACACATGTGCATTGCCAAAGTCTCTATATCTTCTGCAAATAAGACACTAGATCTTATCTCATCGCATTAACTCCCTCTTACCTTACCACACCTCCACACCTACTCATTCCTATTTCTCCCTACTACACAGAGAGGCTGCTACTCCAGTCTGCCAACCAGAATAACATTCAGGGATGGTTCTACCTCACTGTAGTTCCTTCACTGAGCATCACTTTCCTTACCATGACTCTTGCTCCTCCCACACACCACTGCAGAGTCTCTTCTTCACACCAACAGACTCAGTGAAGTGTGGTGTCAGGCTTGCAGTGTCTCGCTGACAAGCAGATGGAGATTCCAGTTTCAGCAGTTCTTCCATTACAGCATCATGCTGATCAGCTGAGACAAGCATTAGCCACTGCCACAGGAAGAGAACAGAATCCATTTTTCAGAACAGTGGGTGAGAACTGATTTTGGTTTTCCTCTGCCCCTTAAAGGGGGCTCTGCATTTAAAGAAAAGAAAAAAAAAAAGAAAAAAAAAAAAAGGAAAGTGGTTATATGGGACATGAAAATGAGCAATATCCTTGTAGTTAATTATATGCACTCAAACTTACTTAGTCAGTTTCTTTGTTTTTTAATCTGTATAATAGATGTACACCAACCTGGTTTTGCAAAAGACCAGGTACCTTGGGAGTGATGAAATTCAAGTTGAATTTCTTGTAGCGCAATTTAAGATGTGCTAGAGCCACTGGAGAGGGTATTAAGAACATTTCTCAGGAGTCTAGCACCTATGAAGCAGTTCAGTTACACAGCAGAGTGCTCTATCTTCCTTCCCCAAGCTTCTGTAAGACAAGATTAAAACATAGGTACCATTATGGCAGGAACCACCATTGCATCAAGAAATCTAATGAACAGAGTGTGTCAGTGTGTGATGTCACTCAGCTCATCTGCAGCCCACACTCAATTAATTCATCCTCTTAACACTTTCCTAACAGTTAATATTGGACAGCAAAATGGCATCTGAGTTTCTTGTCTCCAGGCTGGTAAGAGAAAGAGTTAGGGGCCAGAAAACAAGATACCTGTTCTTTTATTCTCTTCATTGAGGCTGAAGAAGGATGAGTCTCTTGGGGGAGTGGGGGAAGTTAATTAAGAAAATCTTCAGTGTTTAATGTTGCTACATTTAAGTCTGTCTATAAAGTTCGTAGAGAAGGTTTGCTCACTAGCAAAACAAAGCACGATGGATCCATATGCAACCTCACCAAAACAAGCAGAAGAACTTTGGGAATTACATCAATGCCTCCCCACACTGTGCTTGATGTCAAGGGAAAGATGAGATTTCTTTCCCCTCAGACAGCAACCACAGTCTTAAACATTTTCAAAATCTTGTTACGTGGTATTTTCCTCCAGGTGACCACCACTTCCTAACGCTCTTGAAAAATGGAAACAAAACTGTTCTGTCCCATTACTGCCTTTGGAGCAAAGGTTGCCAAGTTAGCCAGGACACTGGAGATTATGGGGATTTATGGGTTGCATAGAAAAACTGTAGCAGGAAGGAATCAGTGAAGAGATTATTGGTGGGGCCTAGGGAGAACTACTATAGTCAAGTATTAGACTACAGAGGAGAAACTAGTAAAAAGGTATAAACCCAAAGATGTGAGAAAAATACTTCATTATCTTTCTAAAACTGTACCTTGCTGAGTAACTTATCTCAGGTGGCATTCCCAAGCTGTCTAGAGAGACTGGCTGTGTTTGACAGATTCTGATTTCATAGCAGTGTTCATACTTTGTGAAAGAATAAAATTACCCTTTTTTATATATATTTTTGCTATATCTGTCTTCACTGATTTTTCTAAGAACTCAACAGATTAGGTGCCAATCAGATCTTCTAGCTCTACCTCCTAGATATCAGAATATATTTTGATTCTACTCTTATTTTCCATGAAGTATTTCTAGACTCCAGACTGAGACTCCATACCTTTAGGCAGTATCCTGAGCAGGGGCTATAAAAACAACTGATAGTAAGGCAGCAAAATATTAAGAAGTTTTCCTCTGGCTAGTACTTTTCTAGAAGAATAAAACTGACACATTTAACTATTTCAGTAAAATAGTTCATCTAGAAGAGATAATAATATCTATTATAGGATGGTGAACAAAGAAAGTGAAAAAAGGTGCGATAGTATTCCTTAAGAGAGAGTTCTATACTATTTTTGTGATAATATATGACTGCAAAGAAAGAAGTTGTCCTTGTCAAGATTAATTAACCTGAGTATTCTTGGGAACTTATTCCATTGCACAGCTGTGGCCTGAAGGAAAGAGGCACTGAATGAAAAAAAAACACCCAAAACCTGTAGGAAGGGGATGTCAGAGTAAATTCAGAAACATTTGCATATTTTGCAAATGGCTGTTTACTTTATATAAGTAGCAAAATAGGTATGGCCTGTGAAACTTGCCTGTGTTCCTCTCCATTATGCCAGTGACTGGTGCAGTGCATACAGATTAATTTAAGACTTTTTCTTTCATTTCTCAGTCAGCTTCATAATGGAAAGTCTTTTTTTAATTTTTAAAGATCTGACACCATTACCATATGTAAATTCACCTTGTCTTTTGTCTTTTAGATGCTGACTGTTTTATTTAGCAACTTTTCATTTAAAATCTAAGTTCCCTCGGTCAGCAAGGGTTATGAGGGATGCTTTCTGTTCCTCTGGACTACCCTGGGATTACTTAGGTCTGCTCTTTACATGCCCCAGGTCATTCCAGTGGTTCTTCACATGCTCTATGCCACCAGCGGGAGGGTTCTACATAAACATAATGCAATAGAGAAAAACATTTTTTCCTTTGGCACATCAAGATACACCCACATTGCATCCCTCAGCACAAGGACACTGGTTATCTTGGTGGAAGCTGCTTAGCACTGTGCAACACCCCAGCTGGCCACTGTGCTGAGCCAACCTCTTTAGAGTATTCCTGTGCTGCAGTTCATACAGTGAGAACATACTCTGGGGCTCACAAAACAGCAGGTAGAAAGGCTAGAACACATGCTTTGGTCAGCTGGGAGCTCTTCAAGGAATTTTATTAAGGACTATTTACTAGATACAGTTAGTTTTCTATTACCTGTGTGGTGAATCTCTTTAGAAAATAATTTCCCGGATGATGCTATTTTTGTTTAGTAAATCTTAAAGTACGTTTCTAAAAGTCGCCTGTTTGCTAGCAAGGTAGAAAATACTCTGAGCTGCCCAGAGTTGTTCTATAAGAGAAATGAGCCAGTATAAATACCTAATAAATTAGATACCAGAAGGGGATATTCAAGAATATGCAGCAGAGATTGTACAAGTAATAGAACTTTTTCCTGCACACTGCCCAGTTGCAATGTAGCAGACCTCAAAAATCAAAATAAAGAGGTACTCTGCAAGATGTGAAAATACCAGTTTTGGTATAACCCTAATCATCTTCCAAGAGGGAATCCTGGAAGCTGTACCAGCAGAGAAAGGAAACAGAATGAACAAGGGTTCCCATTACAAATCACATCTCCCTCTGTACTCTGAGCTCAAGCAAGGGGCAGTTGTCTTCACTGTATATCTTGTGTGACATCTCAGGACAGGGCTCATTTCTAGACCTTGCTGGTGTACCTTAGCAGCCTTCCCTCCTTCTCCCAAATGTCCTGCCCAGGCTGTCACTCAGACAAGCCTGAAGGGCAGTCAGGGCACGGCACAGCCTATTTTTGACATGCTGTCAAGTGTTCATTTAGATGGCCAAGATCAACTTTCTCAGGCAGGTCTTTGGAGCCGAAGCAGCAGTAGCTGCCCAAGTGCAGATGTGCCTTAGGGCATGCCCAGGTAGTCAGGTGCAGCCAGCTGCATCCCAGCTGTGCTTGCGTGTGGAGCCACACAGCTGGAAACCAGCCAAGAGCAGTTTGGAAGCTGCATAGCCACACAGAGCACAAGACTGAAGCAGAGATGGCAGGAGCATGGCAGAGCTGCCCATGGGCATGTGGCTAATCCAGCTGGCTGAGCACACTCGTGTGCTCGAAAACAGCCAAATGGCTATGTGCCTCACTGAATCAGGGCTAAAATTGGGGCTCTTTTGTTTTAAAACAACTTTATTTTATTTTTTTTATTTTTAGAAACTCTGTTTTAATGAACCAATGGCACCCAGACACAAAGTAGTAAGCACCTATGACAGGAATAATTATAATGTTGTGAAAAACTCAGAAAGAAGGAGGGGGAAAAAAAAGCCAAAGTGATTATAATCTTAGGGAAATATGCATTTACCAAGTAAATAATAGGGCTTTCTGAAAGTCCCAAATAATTAACACAAATCTAAACCCTCTGGTGTTCATTCTCAGGAGAGACATTTGAGACAGATGTACCCAAGAGAATGCAACTGATGAAAAGGAAAATATTCCAATCTCCTGGCTAAACAATGTGCTTTGTGTAGATTTTTAGTAAGTATTTTAAACAGGAAATTAAAATAAATTGATAATTGTTGCATGATGCTCAGATACTAAGGTGATAAGAATGTTTTAAACATCATACCAAATGCCAGAAAAATCAAAGTTAATGTTGATGGTCCACATTTAACAGACCTATTATCCTCATTACTATTAATAGCAATGTCTAACAGCCACACTGCAGCTCTTAAAATACTTTCAGAAGTAACATCATGAACCTGAACTCATAGGGAACGTTCATATAGGCTAGAACATTTTATGACTTTAAAGATGAAGGGCTCTACACTGCTGTGCTTTTGTTCTAGAGATCCCAAAGAATTAAAATCAAAGGTGGTTTTCTGACTTTTTCAACCTTTTTTTATGCTCTTCCTTGTTCTGTTAATAGTTTTTAACCAGACCTGAACTCATCTTTCACAACGTTACATTTATTCATGATCTCAAGTCACAAAACTACCATGAACTCCAGGCACCTCCAAGTGAAGGGTGACAAGATGGAATTACAGTGCAGACTAGGAAGTGAAGCATATCTTATTTCAGGGAAGCTACATGGGAATGCCACAACATTAATACATTTTCATCCAACAGCTTGAATTAATGCAGTGTCAGCATTAACAACAATAAACTTTCCCTTGCAGATATTTTCATGTAGTTGCTCCACTATACATACAACAAACAAACTAGAACTTGCATTATTAATTGCATAGCAGCTTCATTAAACCAGAGGATAGCTTAAAAGCAACCACACTTTATGATCTTAAATGTCTTCTCCAACCCAAATGATTCTATAATTCCCTGGAAAAAGCATTTTGGAGCACAAGCCCCACATTTCCAGAAGCCACCTCAGAACTCCCTAACTACAAAGAATATGCAGATGATAGATATCATTACATTAAAAAGCAATTATTTATTTATTTCCTGGAAGCCAAAACACAACTGCAATTTTAAATAATAAAATCTTCCATGAAAAAAAACATCCACTCAAATTTAACTTCAAATGCAAACGCTGCTCTCACAGAAGTCTGTAGGGAATTTTGTCACTTGCTTCTTCAACAATAAGATCAGGCTGCCTGCCTGGATCTCCCAAGTCACAGAACTCTACATTATGTCATTATTATTATTTGACAGAAGCCTGAGAAATGTGCTAGGTGCCTCCCCACATAGATAAAAGGCCATAATCTTGAAAAAATATGCAGGGCTTATCCTGTTTCCACACTGCCTGTTGGACAGTTTAGGAACTGAGCAGGTGTCTCATATCAAACTCATACGTGAAGTCAAAACAGCAAACCCTATCCTAGTTCCTATATTTATATTTTCTTGAGGACCTTTAGGCAGTTCCATTTCTAAGTATTTTCTCCTGCAGTAGAACAAGTTTTGCTCATACATTTACACATGCAAATAAGATGTTGAAGGCTGTGATAGGTTATCTCTATTTTTTAGGGATTTTTCTTGAATTGTTTGCCAAGAAGTTATAGATACAACATGAGATGTGGCAGTTACTAATGTACTGTAACTATATTATCCCAGTGAAGGGCAGAGCAAACAGGTATATAAAACATGCATAAATATTGTTGCATCTGTTAGTACTTCCCTAACACTACAACAAAAATTCAATACTTTCTTTAAAAAATCTCTAACACAATTTTCAGTCTGTCATGAATATGAGTATAAGCTGTGCATCTATATGTATAAACTGCGTATATAAACAATTTAATACATTGCAAGTACAGCAGCTAAATAGTCTGTGCAAAGTACTGACACATCCCGAAAAACCAAAACCCAAACATGCTGGTTTGTACCTGAAAAACACTGAATGCAAGCTTTAAATGCAGAAATATTTTAAACAAAGACACGATAAATTACTACACAAATATTAACCATGTATAAAAGTACTTTTAGTCTGAAAGCTTAACATGTCAGAACATGAAAAATCTCAATAGCCATGTGAGATAAATATCATCTTCATATTAGAAATGAATAGAGAAACATTTTGCTCCTTGTGAGGACCCTCTGTAGAACCCTGGGATGAATTCCAGCTCTGGAGTGCAATCTATCTCCCACTCCTACCAGTGTAAGGGTTGGGTTTGGGGGCTCCTGGAAAAGCCATACTATGCTGGCAATTGACTGATCTATAAGCTTAACAAAAAAAAAATAAAATAATTCTGACTGGTTATACAAAAGCATCTAAAGACAAAATGCAAAATTTTTCAGTGATCATTAAAAGTCGTCCTTTTTTCCTTTCTTTTAAATATTGCCAGCCTAACACATGGTCCCTGTCAAGCAATACAAGAAAAAGAAAGTTCAGGAAATTCATAGTTTTCAGTCTTTGAAATGCATTTGCATACAAAGTGTATCTTTAAGGGAAAATACCTTGGCAGTGTCAGTGGCAGAAACAATAGGAGCATTATTACACTTTTTCTGCACATCTGAAAACATTGCCAAACACTTTAGAATTTAACTGTATTTAACATTTATGCAATGAAGGCAGAAGTTTAAAATGCCTGGGATATCTGGTACCCGTTTGTTGTGATACTGCATATATTTCCCCTTCATTTAGTGATTTTTTTTCACCTGAGAAAAAAAGAAAATATATCATTTGGACTCTGACTCCTGCAAGTTACAGTTTCCTCACTCCATGCTTCAAGTAATGAAAGATAAGGTATGTATTGCTCAGGAAAAATTAATATCATTGTTTCTTAAGTACCTATTTCTGGAACAACAAACATCGCTTCAGTTTTCCTTCTCCAGTGAAAACAGTGGGTTTGTGACCAGCAAGACTGTATTGAGAACTTCAAAACACTGATAGGCTTTTTATCTCATAATTTAAAAAAACAAAACAAAACAAAAAAAACCAAAACCAACAAAAACAACAAAACCCCAAACCCAAACAGCTAAAGCTTTAATTTCCATAAAAAGAGGAGTTGTCCTCAGAAAGACATAACATCTCTTACAACTAACAATGATCATATTTATTCAATCTCAGTACATGGTGTAAGATATAAAAAAGCAGATTTTCTTTTCTAAGTTTCAAACAGCATTCTTGATTATTAAAACTATCATTCTTCTTAGCTAATGGAAACAGACTTACATCCTTTTGGTTATATTTCACTCTGTGACAAATACATCAGAAATCAACATCTTGTGCTTCACTTTAGCTTTGGTAACACTACTACAGAATTACTATTTTTAGGTTCTTACCTAACATTTTGAACAAATGGGTTAGATGATCCTTTATAGTATGAATTACATTCTCTTGCACTATTAGATACAAAGATTTCTTTCAATTTACATTTGACCTGTCACATCCCTTTAAAGTTATGATACAAAACTATGTATGGGCTAACATTAATGGGTAAATTCAGTTTCTGTTAAAAGACAAAAAAACCCCAATGTACTGGCTTATCTAACAAAAATATTAATTCAAATACAGCCATTATAAGTTTCTCTAAGCAATATATTTTCGAAAATATTCATTCTCTTCTAACTTACATGCGAACTTTATATTTTTTTCATCTGAGGAAAAAACAATTTGCCAAATCCTACTTGCTCATAGTGCTTCTCTGATTTTAGATCAGTATTTTTATTGAAGTTCTGTGTATTACAAAGGCAGATCAATAAACTTTATGGGCCAAATTTGGACTAACAAAAACACGTACAACTCTGCTAAAGTTAAGTGAATTGTCCCCACTTGTATCAATGATAAAATTGGCTTTTTACGTTATATTAAGAAAAAGAGAAAGCAAAAATACTAAGAAAGGTTTCAATAGGCAATGCTTCCCACATAGCTTATCCTAAAACATTTACTTCTGGTTTTTAATTGTAGTGGTGTTCTGTAAAGAAACACGACCTTACAGGGCATTTTCAGGAATGGAACAGTCTATATATTAAAAGGCAGCAAATGATTCATAACTGCTTAGCGGTCAGGCCTGTGGGGCCATGCTTCCCATGTGAAATTTTTTTCTGCATTGCAAACTCTTACATTAAATTGTGATAAATGAAGAGCGGAGGCTATTCATACAAATCAATGACTTTAGTGTATGTGTCATTAGCCTGAGAGATGCAGGCAGCGGTCACTACTATAAATCATGTGATGATCTGCTGTCTGCGACTCGATGCAAGCAAGCAGATGCATTAGGAAGGTTAAAGAATGAAATTAATCTGTGCATTTCCCTTTCTTTCTTTCCTTTTTTTTTTTTTTCCCTTTAGTCACCTGGTCATACGGAAAGAATTAAAATCACATGATCCAAAGTTAAACTAGCTACAGAACAGTAAATTGGCTAAGTTAGATGTCACCTTTCAACTTAAAGTTAATTAAATATTAATGGGATTAATTTATTCATAATCACATGAAAAGTAAAATATATAGAATAGGTAAAATCCACCAGTGCTCCTCACACAGGAGTTGATATTATTAATTGCTTTTAATGCAGACTGTGGCACGAGACCACGTGCAAGAGATCAAGCACACCGCAAAATGTGCTCTGATACTTTTAAGTGCAGCATATTTCTTTCTTCACATTTTATAAATCCAGTGTTTAGTAACCCATGGCCATGCTCTTCATACCAGTACCTTGGAGTGGGTTATGAATATGAGTCAGGTTGAATGTATTACTGATGATGGAATACATTTTCAGATATCTTTGACTGGGAGTGTTAATGGTGAGAGTGTGCAAAAGGGGTCAGGGACAGTAAAAAGAGATATGGACAATATAATTTTAAAACTGGAATTAATGAATTTGGGAAGGCCATATTTGATATAAATGTTAGGCCAAAGCCTTAGTCTTTACTCATTCAGGCAAAACACCCACTGACTTCAGTGACAGATTTCCTGGGATGAGGACTAAATATGCCCCAGGAGCCAGATTGTCCCTTACTTTCACAGAAGCAGAAATTGGGAGGATCATCATGCAAGAATCCTAGCCCCTACTGCATCTGTGTAGGTCCTGCAGGAGATTACACACGCCGCCTTCCCCAGCTCCACCACTTCCCCTTTGCAGTTTAACATTGCTTGGCAAGAAAGAAGTCAATACATTACAGAGCCAGAGTCATGCCCAGGACCATCAACACTCAACATGGTTCTGTGTAGGGTTTCAGGGCTCTCAAAGTCAAGCAACACATTGGCAAGGACTCCAGGATTTGGCCTCCTATAACTAGGACAGTCTGGAATAAGGAATTTTGAAAAGGGTTTGCAGACTCTGCTTTGAGCAAGCAGTTGACTATGGACGCAATCAGGTAGGAAAGCAAATTAATGGCAGAAAGGGCTCCATTTTAAAGGTGCTTGAAGCAGCCCATGGGCATAAAATAGTGCAGAACACCTCTAGGCTTATGAAGGGCACTATAAATCAATAAAGTATAAGTTAGCTTGGACAGTGATCAGATAAGTATTGCATGTGCTTAATTCACTTAGTTATCCTTCCGAAAAAGATAATACACTCAATGTAGACATATTTCAATTGAATTGATAGTAGATCTGGATTGAGCAAGCCTAGAGACTGAATTACTTTTATCCATCCCATCAAGAATAAGGATGAAGTTGCAAGCAAAATCAATGTCAGAAAGGTCTTACTGCCTCTTACAATAACATACCTACTATCACTTACATTGAAATACACTAAAATTAATAATAACTAAGAATAAACATCTGTCCTACTATGGTGCAAACTTTTAGCACATTAAGAACTAATGACATTTACTCAGATTTCTAAATCCTTCAAATACAGAAAAAAAAATCACAAATTCATCTTCATATAATTGCTCAGACACCACAAAAATTGTTAACTAAAGTTAGCAAATAAAGGAGAGAGGGGTAAGAATTGCAGAAGAGAGTTCTGAGAAACTTTGGTAACAACCTGTAAATGTCCCTCTCCATGACCATGTGAATATGAAATAAAAAATGAAAAATATTGTGTGGATCAAATCGCTCCTTCCTTTTGGAGCAAATCCATGCTTCCTTTTCAATGACTAATTCCTGATTTTTATATCACACGTCACTGTTGAGCAAATGCCAAAAAAAAAGAGGCAAAACCTCTTTACAGTCAGTTGATAGTTTTATACTGTAGGTTTAAATTGTGGGTCAACAGGAAACCTGATTTTGATTTTTAAGTGTTACATTAGGAACATAAAATGTTTCTTACAGAATCAGCTACTTTACTGGAAAGCTTGAAGCCATACCCCGTTTATTTGCCCACTTTAGGGACAGTTGTGGAATGTACATCATACTATATGACTGAGTCCTTTTGAAACCACAGCATGACTCACCTCCTACCTCGGTGTTTCCTCAACATAGCTCTCTCTTTCCAGGTCCTGCCTCACACTGGACTCCACCATGCTGGATACTGATTGCTCTTCTTTCCAATTACCTTCAAAGTGAAGGCACTCAGAATTCTGCACTTGCAGAATTAGCTCAGCTCCCTGAATATGGTGCCAAGAGACTCTGATTCCCTTGGTCCTCCCACCCAAGGGCAGGAGCCAGAGCCAAGCCCTTAAACAGCAATTAGGGCTCCCTTAAGTTACAAGGCCCTTCTTGGGCCAAAAGGGCTAGATATAACTTGTTGCTGTCCCTTCCTACTGGCTGCATCTAAAGCTGGTGCCCAGGTGTTGGGATTGCTAACCAAAGGCATGACTGGCGGGTCACAGCCAGGAGCCTGGATGGCTGCAGGAGGAGGCCAGCTCAGACCCCCGGGCTCGCTGTATCTCCCAATTACTACACAAAAGACTAAAACACAGGGTCGTGGATAAAAGTGAATAAATGTTTCTAAATTCTTAACTTAAACACACTTAAGCTTAAAGCTATTTAATTGAGGATTTAAAAGCATGTATGCTTTCTGAAGCTGTGGCTACCTGCTTCATTCTCTTGCTCTTATTTTTGCTTTTATCCTTTTAGTCTTGAAGAAGCCTAATTAGAAGCTTGAACAGGGCTCTCTCTCCCTGCCCTTAAATCAGTAATTGGCTTCAGTGCAGAGACTGTCAGGAAATTAACACATCACAACATGACAGCTGTTAATTTTTTCTCCTTATTTGTCATATGAATCACTGCTGATTTGCCAGAGTGCATAACAAATTAGTGGTCTGTAATCAGCGGCCTCTCTCCTGTGTGCAGCACCTACTTGTTTTTCCCCTTTTCTCCTCAAGTCCATTACTTCACTGCTTCAGCAGGAATGACTGTTGCTAGGTGTGTCATTGTCAATAAATCAGAATAAGCAGATGCTAAAAGCGCAAGAAGCTCTTTAAACTTTGATGAAGGCTTTTAGTTACATTTTTAAACTTACACTTGGAACTGGATTTTTTTTTTTTTTTTTTTAAATTGTCACTCCCTGGCATAATATACTGTCAAGTCTTCGGGTATCATCTTAAGCTTTGCATTCTTCACAACGTAGAAAATGTGATTTGCAAATATTAAAAGAAGATATTTTCACAAAGACAATTCTTAAAATGGTAAGGCCTGCTGTGGACCCCATGCCAATAAATAACAATTAGGCACAATGCACAGTGAGTTTTTCCTGTTGCCTTGTGATATATTTACTGTATTTTTGTACTATAAGCTCTATTTAATATGAGTCAGTGTGCTTCACACACCAATAGAACTGTATTTATAAAGAAAACCCTTGAGTGCAAATACAAGCCCACAAAATTCAGGAAAAAAATGAGTTAGCGTCTATTCCTTAGACAGTGGTGCAATTCAATCTGAGCATTTTGGCCACCATTTTTTTATAAATGGTGATGTATACAATGGAGGCCATGAGAACAATATGCAATAGTATGCAAAACGTGGAACATTTCCTGTATCTCTGAGCTGTGCTGAGAGTTGTCCAAATGACAGTTCAAGAGGATTTCTATTGGCTGCTCTTCTCCTAAAACTGGAAACACTTTGGAAATACGAACTGGAAAGATTGAACCCTAAATTAGCTGACATACATAAGTAAACTGAATAGACCCATTAGGTAGTCAGTATTTTGTGTTTGAAATAAAGTAAAACCAGGAATATGATAAATTTCTTTAGCAAAAGGACCTGGAGTATGGCCTCTGTTTTATGTTCCTTAATTTGTTTACAAACACGCTTAAAGCACAGGACCCCTATAATTTCTTTTAGTGTTCATGAAACAGTGTATTCCATTCCATCCAATCTGAGTAAACTAACGAGGAAACCTACCCTCTGAAGTCAAATGCTGCACAATCACACCTTTTCTTCAAGAGTCAAACCCTCCACCCTTCTCCTCCAGAAAGACATGGGGGGCAAACCAGCATTCCCTGCTGGGAACGGTACCTGAAGGCTGGGTGTTTGCGAGGAGGTGCTGCCTCATGGCACGGTGCTGGCAGGAGGGTCATCCTCCACCAGCAGGCAGGAGGGGATCCCAGCGCTCTGAGGTCACTCTTGCAAGGCACTGGCCCCGGTCCAGCAAAGCACTTACACACCTGCTTTGCTTTTAAGGTGAGCATGTATTGCAGTGTCTCAGACACAGAGTGCTCAGTGTCTTACAGTGCTCTTTGCATATGTTTATGAGGGAGATTTATTTCCTGATTTACAGGCGTCACACAATGCACCAGTGCTCTGGCTCTATGGATGCTGCTGCAATTTTCTACTTGACAATTATAATTTAAACATTTCGAAGTCTCTTCTGAAGAATTTTCCCTACAGTTAATTGGTGTTTTGTGTTTACATGTTTGTACAAACATGAAATGGTTATTTTCATGACAATAATTATTTTTAAAATCTAAGGACTTGAATTATTAATCAGTATTACATGTATTTTCTGCTATGATTTCCCTTTCATAGAGAAATGAAGGTTTAACTACTTGTAGAGGTTTAAAATAAAACCTTGATATTTGCATCCTTAAATACAGCAGGAGTTCTTGAAAAAAATACATTTTCTTCAATCAGAAAAGCAACCTACTTCAGAAATTCTGTTTTGTTCTTCAGTCTTAATAAATATTTTTTGAGTCAAATGTAAACTCTCCATTTGCTCCATTTAAAAACACAACCTTGATTTTTTATTTATCTTACAGAATCAGTTACCCTGAAAGGACCTGAAATTAGCAATTATGAAACGTATGCAGTATAGGGCAACTCTTCCAGCCTTTTTGAAATGCCACTACAAAGTGAACCTCAACACTGACTAAAAGGAGTTCCTTGACCTGCTGTAGTTCCAATGCACAGAGGGACTGTATTAGGCATCCCCAAGTCTTTAATAGGGCGTCTGTAGCAGACAGCCTTTGTGCAGAAAGGTCACAAGTGAAGACTGTTTACTGAGACTATAAATTGCTATTTTTTTTTAGCCTAACCAGATTCTACATGTCAAAAGCAGTACTAGGAAAATTATGGTGAACCAATACGTGTTTCAAAATTCAGCAATAAAAAAAAAATTCATCCTTTTCAGTAACAATTGAGAAAAAGCCAGAAAAACCAACTAAGAACAAAACCATATCAAAGTTGCACAGAAACACTGAACAACATTGAATTACCTACAGGTTTTTAAATTCCTTCTCATAAGGAAAATAACTGTACAACACCCAACAAATGTGAGGTCACTGTGTAGACGCACAGCACTCTTTTGCTCATCTCACTGCTTTATCAGCACTTCTGGGTGTATCATCTCCAAAATACACCATTGCTAATTAAAAGTCAGAGCAGAGAAAATATCAGCTGTGCCTGGTCAGAAAAGGAAGGGGTTGGCAGGTTACAGACAATGTGACAGCTATGTTTTGCCATGCCTTTTTGGTATAGGGGTTCTCTATACTTTAGGGTGAGGCCCTAAAATTTCCTTTAGGTCACTTGTGTTACCAATACTTGCTTAAGTGATGAAGAACTGAAGGGACAATGTTTGTTTGTAGTTCATACAGGCTGGCCACTGTGTTGCTGTTTAATAAATAACAAGCAGGAGGAATTAAAGCAAGCACAGTAGACTTGGTATTTATTATTAAACTTCCTTCCTGTTTCCAAGAAGATTTCAGAAGCCTGTCATTAGTAGTCTCAAAATGAAAAAACAATGAACTTGCCAGTGACTATAAATATACCATAAAACATGTACATTTAAATAAAGTAATAAGATGTTCTTAAGGGCAACAATAGGAAATTTTATTCGGAAGCCTCAGCTGTCAGTGTTTCCAATATCATGAATCTAGAGAGAGATTCCTGCAAAAGTTCTGAAAATCTGCAGAAGTTAAAAAAATATATAAATAAATTTAGCAAAATATGCACATGCAAAAGCCTTAAAAGTAGAATCTTTCCCTAGGGGATGTAGAAAGGGAATAGACAGGAATTATTTTCTATTAATGCTCAAAAATTCTGAGAGTCACACCAAAACACTAAAAAGAATCATTATGCTGATTTACTGAGACATATAAACTTATATTCTAGCTCCCTGGGTACCCGACTTGGGGCCTTAAAGAAGCCTTAAGGAATACACATAATGAGCTTTACGCTCCTGAGCCTTAATTTTTTCTCCTTTCCCACTCATACTTTCTGAAATTTCCACAATAAATATTTTCGATAACTTTTATGAAATAATATTTTAATGCTGTTTTTCAGGTAATGTTTTTTAAAAGATGAGTGGGAAGGATTTGTGCTATGATGTTGAGAATATTATTACACAGAAAAAGGAAGAGTCTCTGCAGACTAAGGAATTGGGATCATATGAAGACTTGCTGTGCTAATGTCTAAAATCTTAACAGTGTTTCACCCTTCTGGGAAAAGTGAGGGTCATCAGCAAAAGAGATAAAAAGTAGGACTTACTTCCCTGTTTAATATTGCTCTTTAACAATATTCACCTCTCTTTATTAAAGATCTTTTATGGCAATGAGAAATACACCTGTAGAGATAACTATCCACTGCCTAATACAATGATGTAATATCAGCCTAATCTTATCTAGTGACTACTGGCAATTAGTGCCAGAACAAATTAGAAGCTGTTTTGTATATCAGATCATCACAACATTTCAAAACACCTTTTCTGTTTAACAAACATTTCTGCATCTCTTCTGGTATGCTGGAATATCTTTAATTACAATGCCATTAATTTGCAAAAGTCATATTGTCCATCTGGGGTCCTCCAACTGTGGAAGAGTATTTGTAAAATTGGAGAACAGTATTAACACCTGTCAGAATGTAAAAGGCTGGCTCAGCCCTCAATTAAAGCAATGATGAATACTTCCTTCTTTGTGTCACGGGTTTAAGGCATAACGTAGAATCCCAGCTCTGGGGCCTTCAGTGAGCCAATCCTGCTGAAGGAAGAAAAGCAGCAGTGGGAAGACTGCAAAAGATGGTGCGAAAATTAAATCAGTGGAGAGTGGAAGCAGTTTCTAGTGGTGTAGTACCACAGCAGTAACTTGCTGACATCGACTCCGTTCCTCAAGTATGTTTGGTGTCTTTTCACAGTCCATACAGTCCTGCTTCTCACCACTAGCATTTGCACCAAAGCATGACAAGGGCCATATCACCAAGCCCCAGCACAGTCAGTCCTACAGCAGAGGAGGGCAGGCTGAAATCTTGCTGAAGTCCTGCTTGATCAACCAGCAAATGGAACAGCAGCAACTGGGAGGGAACAGAACATGGTCTGGGTGATGGCACAAGGAGAGACTGGGAGGTAGCTGACCATTTAGGAGGGCACAGAGGCCGTGGCAGGGACTGCTGGTGTAGGGTGGAGCAGGTGAATGAAAGAACATCAGAGATAAGTATTCTAGGTCCTCAGAACTGCCACTGCTCTTCATGCTTATCTTGTCTAGTAAGTGAGAATTAAGAATCTAGGGAAAAGTAAACTGCAGTGGAAAAAGGAAATGAGTATTAGCAAAGAGAGATGGTGTAAATTCCACTGCACATTGGAGCTTCAAGATACCTTGGGCGATCTTTGCTTTAGTACAGAGCAGAGTTTTGGGAGACAACAATACTGACATTCCCTAAAATCCTTTCTGTTAAGTGTTTCTGGAAGGGATTTGTATCAGAATATACTCAAAAGAGCCTATACGGGTCCAAAATTGATGTCTAGATTATTTTCTAGAAGAACAAGAGTTGTGTTTGTTTATGTCTAGACCAGAAATTTCCTGGAAATATATTAGCACATGTTTCATAAGACAGGAAGGTGAAAGCAATATCCATTAAGTCCCTGCATCCATTCTATTCCAAAAAGTAGTTCTGCAACTGAGCAACAAGAGGGCAAAAAAGAAAAGGAGGTACTGTGAAAGTTATTAAGCAGCTTTATAAACCAAAATAGTCCAATTTACTTTGGGGAAAATGGTGATTGCTGCATTATTCAGAGAAAATTGCTGAGCTTTTTGTTGCATTACAGAATCTCTTTATTTCTTGTATATAGAAGAAAAAAGAAAATTGTGCAAGTCCTAAAATCTGGAACCCAAAGCTAAAGAATTTACTTTAAGACACAGAATGTTTAGCTATTACATGACCTATAAACATTTTTGTTTCATGAGTGAATGTTTAATCTAGCACAATACTGTTCCAAAGGAAACCATTAATAGCAACATTTTGTAGCAGTTGTGTGCATGTCCCCACTGGACCTCTAAATGAAGTCTGCATAAGGACTGTAAAGGTAGTAACCCTGCAGCTACAGCTATAATTATCAGGATTTAATGGTGTTTATGAATGACTTGCTATGAGTCAAAGGATAATAATACGTCTTATTAAAAATTTATTCCAAGTTATTTTTATAAAACTTTACTCATTTACATGTCACCAATGATTGTTCTTTTAAATGAAATAATAGAACAATAAGGAACATTTAGACTTCAAGAGAAATCCTAGCACAGGGTCATTATATAATGACTCAGTAAAAACAAACAAACAACATGTAATCTTTGTAATCTAGCCATTAAAAATATAAGCCTAAAAGTGAATGTGGAGTGAAAATTTTAAAAAGGAAAAAAAACTCCAACCCCCCAAAAAATTAATCTTTAAAAAGGAAGAGTGTCACATAAAAATAATGCTAAACTCCAGCTCTGATTCAGTAAGATAAATGGCCATAGATCTTTTCAGCAGCTAATGACTGACTATGATCCAAGTGGAACTACAGCCAGATGGCACATGTGATTCATGGAACATGGCTATCACACCAACCACAAACCTGAACAAGATAAGGTAGTTCAAGAAGCATTAACTCATAATTCCCAAGAAGTAAACATTTCAAATGGAAGAAACCCAAGGAATCTTGTTTTTCTTTACAAATTTGACAGCAATCTGCCGTAACAAAATGGAACTTCATGCATTCTAGGTCACAGGAAAGGGAGCTGGGGAACCAAGATCCGTCTCCAATTTTTATATTGTAGTTACTGGTTTAGATCCAATAGAGCCACTTTAGCCTGATATTTCTGTCCTCTTTTCACTCCAAACTTTAGTCTCCAGCAGAATGTTTAGACATTACCTAAACTTTAACAGTTATAAGTAAGGGTTGTTTTTTTTAATTCTAGAACAAGTCTGCATGTTGCTTTCTTTCAGCACATAGATAAGACAGTGCTTTAAAGTCATGACTAGAAAACAACTTATCAGGACTTTTAGATTCTGCACATATTCTACCACTGATATAATGTCCAAGAAATTTAAAACTCACAGGAAAATTAAACATATTCACTATTCAAAAACATTCACAAGTGTCTTTGAGTTGTCACCTATTTAAGACCAACTTCCTAAAGGGCTGTTAATAAAACTCTGAGTCACTACCATTAGTCAAGAGGTCTGGTGTGTTTTCCTCCACTTTTTCCCACCAGAACAATGCGATATATAAATTATTTTGCCTATATTATTATTTTGGAATTCCTGCTGGGACAAAGGGGTTTAAGAATCAGCATTGCCTTAACAGAGAAAGGCGAGAACACACTGGAAAGTTATCATGGGATATGGGGGAAGAGGCAACAGGTACAGTGAGAGGAGAAGCAGTAAAAGGCAGAGGCAGTGAACTGTTACCCAATAGTATGACAGTAAAAGTACGGACACTCAATTTCGGTTGACAAATATTAAGTGCTTATAATTAAAACATGCTTTTAAGAACAGTGTGACTAGGAAGAAAATCTGAAAAAAAAAGACACAAACACACTCCAATCGAAAATAGTTTCAGTATAAAGGAATAAGTGGAGATTTTTTAAACTCATCACTCTGTTCTGATCCTTGGCTAACCCGCAGAGACATGTTGTTGTAAAGGTTAATTAATTAAAGTGCACAGAAATGATTATTTGAGAGCTGCTAGGTAAGTGCAAAGTACTGTTGCTATAGGTTAATATTGTGCTCTCGGGGCACAGCCATGGTTGACACCAACGTACATTACATTGAGTTCCAAAGCTCGGGGCCTTATCCTACTTCTGCTGAAGGGAAGGGGACTCTTTCTGGGGGTGTTAAAGACCTTTGGATGTGGCTCTGAGGACACAGCTGGATGGAATAAAGCCATCTCCTGGCTCCATTAGCATGTGCCTCTGGCTCAAGACAGCTAATCTGTTTTGGTTCTCAAGCCAGCTAATTAGATCAGCAGATAGAGGATCTAGCCTGCGAATCTTCACAGGAGTGCCACTGCTCTATAGAAGACTAAGCACAGAACACACAGGGAATTTGGTGAAAACAAGTGACTTCAAAAGTAGCCAGTACCCACTGGTTCCCACAGACATAATGGAAATTCAGAGATGCTCAACACCACTGGCCACAGGTCACAATTAGTCTATGTTTTGTGCTGGAGATTTGAGCCACTTTGTCTCTGATATCAGGCAGTTCCATCATGTTACAATCAGACTTTTGTTCCTAGAACTTCAGCAGTTTACTTAGAGCTGTCTCATCTCCACCCAAGCACCTTCACCTGACATGAATTATGACACATAGCCAGGAGGATACCCAAGAAGTCTGAGACCAGCCTACCAGCATTTCTTTCCTTCTGCAATTAGCAGAAACAGCTGAACTATTTTCCTCATACAGAACAGGATGAGGAAAATAGTTCTGTTTGGGACAGAGTTTATGGCTCTCTCTTTGAAGCTGGTGAGACTCCAGAACTTGCTCCCTATAATTCAAAATAATCCACATTTAGGCCCTCTCCAGGGAAGCAGCAAGACATCTGTTTGATTAGGGATTCTGAGATGCAAAGGGATGAAAAGCAATGGTTAGTTCCTTTGGAACTGAGTAGAGTTCTGCTGAAGTTTAATCTAACTTAATTGACCATATAATTAAAAATGTTATGCTTTTAGAGCCTTGGACAGACACCTTTATCATTTTATACTTGAGCAAATAAATAAGAAGTTCAGAGCTGAATTTGAAGTCAGAATTCAAAATTCAGGATTGCTTGGACTTAAGCTTAAGGACTATTTCACACATCACAAAACCATTCTTTTAATCTATAACTAGTGTAACAAAAATTTTCTCATAGCTGCTGTAATAAGAACTATGCACAAAATAAAACCTAGCTTGGAACGTGAACAGTGAAAATGCTGGCCCTGCTCCCTGTGACAGGGATTATTTTACCTGGTGCAGCACACACAAAGTCCATCTACTGAGGGAGATCCCAGGACAGATGTTCCCAAAGCTGAGACCTGATGTTTTCCATCCATTTCCTCTATAAATCCTGGAACAGGCAGCATTGAAATTCTGTTAAAAATGAACAGAAGGAAATTATCTATAAAAATGTTTATTTAATGAATATTTGAAAATTAATATACATATTTTATCTGTCCTTTTCATTCAATTAAGAAAAAAACCCATGAGGAGCTGCATGATTCCTCAGTTATCATCATCCAAGGAAAATCCACTGGTCCAGCGGAAAATACAGAAGAGAAATCAACAGCGCTTTCTCAGCTACGGTGTAAAGCCACCTTATCTATTAATAAGAATTGTGAGAATTAAAAGACCAATTTGGGAATACAGACACAGACCAACAAATAAAGATATAGAATACAGGTGTGATATACTGGTAAAAAACCAAAATGGAGACAACTTTTGATATGACATCACACAGCATTTTTTAATGAACTTGTATACAAATTATTAAAAATAAGATTGTTGATAATAATACAATTATTGAAAGACTTGTATTCATTGAAATTCTCTTAAATAAGAGCAGCAATGTTATTTCAATTTAAGCCAATAGTTGTTTAAAATAACATAATTCCTCTGTAACAGTTATGGGGAAACATTTATTTCCTTTTCTCTTAAGGTTGTCCTGCTACTCATTCTTTGTTCCCACCTCTTCTCCTTCACTAAATGATGATGAAAGTAAAAGAGAGGATGCTTGTCTATTTATATTTATTCTTTCTGTCCCAAACAGAGCTCCCTACCTGCTCACCATCACACCTCTGGAGGAGGAATTCAGGAGAAACAAAGACCAGGAGCTGAAGGTTTTCATTCACATGGAGGACATCCTAGACTTAAATTTTAACTGTGGAAATGCTTTATGATTTTGATTCAGATATTTTTTTTGTGTCTTTCCTTTCATGTCGCCATTTCTTCCTCCTTTTACTCCTGTAAGCTTATTCCTCTTTGAAGCTTCCATGACAAGTAAGAGCAAATGGAAAATATTTTTTTCTATAAGATTTTTATCTTCTAAAAGAAACAAATTGACAAAACTCTATGGGCAAAGTGTGCAAATTTGCATACACTCTATAGATGTTTTTTTCCCCCTAGTAATTTTTATATATTTATAAACCACAGATGTGAAATAGAAAAAATAAAACAGAAAATATTTGTAACATTAGTAATTTACATTTAATAATTGTTTAATTACTTAATAATACTTGATGTATATGTCAAATTTAAATTATGTCTTATATCTGTCAGAAAAGAAAGACTACTTAGATGTTTTATAGGCACAAAGTCTCCAGGGAGTGTCACAAATTCACTTCATGTCTTTAAGTAATTAATGTTCCATTTGGATCTCTGATTTAGTTGAAGGATGTGTAAAATCGCATGCAGACAAGCAGGCAAGAATGCAGAGTTCCCCATTGTCTGTGTTTCTGAGCACCTTCTCTCTCATTGCTTATTCTAAAAAATGTATTGAAATGTGCTGGGCCAAAGAAACAGGCACCTGGTGCTGGTCATTTTCAAAAACTACACATGGGAAACCTTTCCATTTCAGACAAATCCTCATTTTCTTCATCTGCACTGGCAGTTTAACCACACATCTGACGTTTTTTGAAGATGTGTATCCCCAAATATTTCGATAGAGGTCTGTGTCCCTGGGAAACTGACATTTGGATTGTATTCCAACCTTTGTTGTGCTTTACAGTGTTAATACTTATAACCAAGGTACCAGGGCTAGTACGGTGGTTAATTTCTTATACCAATTATTTTCGTGATCTTTTTTTCAAAATATTTTTGTGATTTTTCATTAAATTTTCCTTGCTTTCCTCTCCTTAATAGGAGTGAGCTGTGAGTACTCCCATTGTATCAGTAACTAAAGATTTTTTTCTACCCAGGGGAATCAAGCAACTTGCTGGGTTTTGATCCACCTCACACCCATGGACAGGCAGGTGCCATGGACCTCTTACCAACGTGACTGAGCCGTCTCTCTTTGAAAAGGGAGACCTATCTATCTATCTATCTGATCTCTGTGTTATTTCTACCCTGTGTGTTGCTGGTTCATGAAAAACTGTTCTGTGCTATCCTGTAAGGTTCTGCTTTAAGGTTGTCCCTGTCTCTTTCCTTCAGAGCTTGCTTTGAAGCAGGTTTGATTTGAAGTTGTTCACCCTGTGTTTTATTACACTGAATTTGCTACTATTTTGGCAGCCCTGTGTCAAAAGGATCCAAAAGAAAATTAGCTGTGCCTTAATTTGAGGCAAATCAAAATGGAAAAGAATGTAGGCAACAGAATTTTGATTTTGTCAGTCTTCTTTGTGTAGGAGCTTTACTTGCTCTGTGACTTTGCTTACTGTGGCATTAACTTGTCTATAAAACAGGGATAATTGCATTTCCTTTCCTGATAAAGTGATCTACAGTATATGGATTGATAAGGTACATAAGTTATGTATTTTTAATAATGAGGGGAGAGACCTGGACACATTTCAAGCCTCTTAAGAATGAATGTATCAGTAATAATATAAACTGTTAGGGCCTAAAGCTGAAAGCAATTATGGATGTTTTTAATGTATTGTTTTTGAAGCTCAAACAAAGTGCCACAAAGCATTGCATGTTTCCTGTTTGCAATCAAACAAAACATTAGAAAATTTAAGAAAAAATAAAAACAAACAAACCCACAACCCATTCTGAAGGGAAAATTCTTGTTACATGATTTTCTTGCAATGCAGATTATGGGTCAACTCATAGTTAATGTTATTTATATGAGGGTACATGTCCTCAGCTCTACAGAAAGAATAAAGACGCTATTCATGAAAATGTTAGAGTGAGATTGTATCAGAAAAACAAAGATATTTCTAAAGCAATAAAATATTAAACAGATGCCAGTGTTTTCTTAGATACATAAATGGCCTGATATGGAAGACAGTCAGGTAATAGCTTTGAGCTATGAATGTTTGCAACAAAATGTGTAGTTGTATAAATCTCACTTGGATTGCACTGCACCCGCAACTCAAAATGCAGACCAAGCCTGTGGAAAGAGCTGTTAAAGTTCACAAATCTTTTCAGAAACTCGAGGTTCGGTTCATGCAGGCTGATGGATGAATTTGACTTCAAACTCTGCAAAATTCTGATTTTTGAGAGGTTTATGGTTTAAAGAAATAGCTAATCTCACAAATTTTCAGAAATTGATTTTAAAACTGATTTGCATTGCAAACTCATGTCAAAGTGTTGGAAGTTCTTATTAAGGAAATCTGACAAAATAAAACTAACACACTTGGCATATTTCTGGAGTAATTTCCAGGCCAAATTGTTTCTAGTTATTAAATATATTAAATACATATAGAAAGCAAGAACTGCAGCAAGCCATGGGCAAAAACTCAAGATGCCTACAACCTGAATTTGCACAGGTGTTAACAAGAAAGCATCTCACAGTTCCTTCGCCTTTGATTTTGGGGAGAGACTCCCCTGCTGGGAAGATAGATGTCATCAGCAGGCACGTATTCCCACAGCTGTATTAAATAACAATCACAGCTCCCCTGCCAGCTTCCAAATGACCCCGTGATCCAGCAAATTTGCTCAGGACCTCAGAGCAGGTCCTTCTAACACCATGCCTCTGTGGGCTAGGACAGCCACCAGAAGAAAGAAATGGGATCTGATAAACAGGAAGGCCATCAAAGGGCTGTTCAGTGCAGGGTCTTCACCTGCACAATGCCAAAAGTTTCACAAAACAATTGACTTCTATCACCTGAGTACTTCAAGGTGCTACATACTCATGCACCTGCTTAAGGACTGTGGCATAGAATCATAGAACATCCTCAGTGGAAAGGGCCCCACAACGATCATCAAAGTCCAACTCTTGGCCCTACCCAGGGCACTCCAAAATCCCACCCTGTCCCTGAGAGCATTGTCCAAGCTCTCTTTGAGCCCTGGCAGGGTTGGGGCTGTGACCACTACCCTGGGGAGCCTGTTCAGCATTCAGCTATCCTCTGGGAGAAAAACCCTTTCCTAATATCCAGACTATACCTCCCCTGACAGCTTCATGCTGTTCCTTCAGGTCCTATTGACCTTCCTTTTTTTTCTGGGTGGGCCCTAAAATAGCTTGTCCCAGAACACTTTTTCCCTTGTCACAAAGTGATTTGTTTCCTCTCTTTTTGAAACCTTCACTAATAACCCCCTGAGGATTTCCTCACGTCTCTAATTTGTGAATGGAGTAATATGGGAGCTCTGTGCATAGAGATCTCTGAAAAAGAAAAGGGTCTGCTTAGGATGCTGTGACTCCTTATCAAGTATGTAGCAGAAATTATTTTAGAGGACTATTTAATTCTGCATTTAGGTGTTTCTCATTATCAGGCTCTCTAGTGCATGGATTAGTAGCAATTCCACTGTTCCAGAGCTTTTGTCATTAACAACATCCCACCTACAGCAACCTCTGTTAGTCAATAATAACAGCTTGTTTAAAAATAGCAACATCAACTTGTTTGCACTGTTATTATCTGTGCATGGCTTATTTCCCCACAAGGCTCTGGGACGGTGCATGACCTGCTTTCTCTGGGCCTTCTTTCACTTCCTTTTTCAAAGCATGTTTTAAGATCAAGAGAAGACAGACATATTTTTAGCAAATACTAGTAATGTAATTGCAATGTTGTTACAGTCTCCAAAAGTAAAATACAGCAGTTAGAAGGAGCTGTATATTCATTAGTCAATAAAGTATTACCACACAATTTATTGAATTGTAACCCTATTTTTCCTTGATGAAGATGTTGTGTAGCTTTCACCTTCATATAAATCTGAGTGATTAATTTAGCATTCAGAGCTGGAATAAGAATAGGAAATTCAGGCCAAATTCCAACCCAGCCTTTCAGCTTCATGTCCTCTCTTCTCACTTCAGACTCATGCTCAGACATTCCATTTTATCATAGCATAGTTTAAAACACAAATATTGATATGAATGGTGGATTTTTGTAGTGCTGCATCTTCCCTACATGCCACTAATTCATTGTCTTTATCCTGCAATCTGACAACTACTACAGTCAGGTAGATGCTCTTGTTTGTGAGTACAGAAGGTGATTCAAAAGGCATTGCTACACAGCATAAAGACCATTTATTATGCCAGTGTACTATATCTTACTCGGCAGATTAACATAAATAATTATTGTAATACTGCACTGCACTGGAATATGCTTAGAGCTAATTGAATACAAAATGAATATACTTTTTATATTTCCTCATGAATTACAGTTAAGCTTTCTATTTTGTGACAGAAACCTAGAATTAAAGCAGAAGAAACAATTAATGTTATAATTATGTGTTTCTAAACTTATATTCAAAAGCATTGGCAAATTATTGTCAGAATATTTGCATACAAGCTGAACAATTAAGTTGTCAGCTGATTCTATTTCTTCTTGTTTTTCTTTTTTAACTGGTTAATTTTTTTAATCTATTTTGTTATCAGAGCCAGTCAGAACTTTCAACACTACTTCACTGCTTAATTTAAAATAGCATCCGTGGAGATACATTAGCTAAAGGAAGAAGAGAAATACATTGATATTTTTAGTATATTTCTTTTACTCTCAGACTACCTGACAGTTCTGGAAAGTGAATTAATAGCATACATGGTAAAAGAATGGTAGACTTACTGTCAACTGAGAGCTGCAGCAAAACCCTGATTCAGTTACACTAGAGGTAGGATGAGGTAGGATTTTGATCACTGTTATGCTGTATTTTTCCATAGTACAGCAAACTAATAGTTTATTAGAAATAACATTAGAAGTTTTCTTTTTATAAATATGAGAAAACATTTGGCCTAAAAGGGTAAATAAATGCTTCTATTCTCATAAACAGAGGATGAATTTCCCAGTGTTAGAAAAAATTAATAGTACAGCTCATTTCACAAGGAGAACCCTCTGAAAAGAGTATCCCAGTTTCCTGCAGACACTGTCAAATTGAGATATGTCACACATGAAAATTCAAGCTCATTTCTTGTCTAGTTTTACTTCTGCTCTGGCCCTGACATGAGCAGAGTTGATGTCTTGAAGGGGGAAAAAATAATAATGATTCAATTCTTTTTTTTTTCTTTTTTTTTTTTCTACCTTGAACTAAGCAATCGGATCTTTGAAAAAGCTATCTTTAGATTTTTTTTTAATTGACCCATTATTTTGCTTGCTTTCACTGCCAGAACCCCCTACTGCAAACAAGGATAAGGATGCTACCTGGACTTCATTTGATGAATAGTTTTAATTAAAATATTCTGTACCATAAGTATTTTAATGTTACAGACAAACCAAAGGTATGCAGTAATAAATTAAATTATACATTTAAATTAATCTATAAATATGCTATAAAATTGACAGGATATTTTTAAGATAGGGAATGAGACATGGATTGCTAATTATGACAATTAAATATCATGAGTAAAAATAAATGACAATCAATATCCTAGAACCATTTTGTAAAAAGAAAAAAAGGGAGGAAATATAATATCATTTAGATGTCTATAAAAGTGAAAAATTATTAGCAAGTTAGAGTCCTGATTTTTCTATTGTAATAAAATGATAAGCAGCAGAACATTATACTTTTCATCACTGCTAGCCATAAATACTGTACATATACTGTACTGGCACAATCCATTATGGGATTCTTCTATTTGGGTCTATTATGTTCAGGATAATAACATGTTTAATTTTTACTAATAAAATTTCCAGGGTTTCTGCTCACTTGGAGTCTGATCTAGAAGCTAGTGAAGTTATTGGAAGCTTTTGCTTTGCATTTAATGAATTTTGGATCCATCTCTACTTTAAAGAAAAAAAAAAAAGAAGGAAAAAAGAACAAGAAGCCCAACAAAACAGCACCAGATAAATGCAAGTTGCAGCAGAATAGTGGTTATGTACACACAGCCAAGGCCTCTCAGCCCCAGCAGCTCTTTCTCTGCATGGAAAACCACACAGGATTTCTCCCTGTTAGTGGCATATGTGGACCAAGCATTAGCTCTCCCGTGCCACAGGACACCTACCTGAAATTCTGTTAATAACCCCTTCTTCACATCACTAGAACATTAAGGCCAGCCAAAAGACACAGCGTTGCTTTGTCTGTACTGCTGTGTTAGGGGTAGTAAATGTGTAAATTGGGTGGAAACCCATTAAATTACTGTCTCCCAAAATTGTCTATTTTAGTAGTATTAATGTTCCAGCAATGATATGAATTTACAGTCATCTTCGTCATGTCCATTTATCAAAATGGTAAAGGCAAAAAAAGTGAAGACAGGACTTTACCCTCATCATGAAATTTGGGCTAACATTCATTATTATATTCATATTAAATGCCTATTCCATGTCTTTCAATCATATATGTTTCTTCTAATTAAGGCATATTCACTTTTTTGCTAATTAGGTATTCTTTGTTGCACAATGTTTGCTCTAATCTTTTGGAATCTCTCTCAATATCCAGTCATTGCCTTCATTACTGGGTCCCCTAGAATCCAACCAAAGCATGTTATTTTTTCTGCTAATTATATCCTCATTTACAGATTGTTGCCTTCTCTGATTGGCTCTTTAAACCAGCTGCTATGACTTCATTAGCAGTGTCTTCTGACCCTGTTATTTCTTGTGACAGGATTTGCTCCACTTGTCCTGTAGCACTGTATCCCAGGGTCACTCCTCTCCCGGGTTGGAATAGTGTCAAACACAGAAGGTTTAGGGCAGAGAAAATCACTGCTGAAGTTGCTAATTACCACATGCAGCAATGGTACAAATTAATGCTTCTAGCAGTTTAGAAAAAAAAATGAGTGTTTTAAAGGTGTCATTAACAGGTTAGTTTCATTTATAAATGTGTTTGACAAAAAAAAAAGTAGTCATCGCATAGTGTGTTTTTGCTTTTACAATCTCTCCATCAAATAACAGGGTTTAAATCATGTGGGATTTCTTGCAATGCTATATGGCAATAAAATTACTGTATAAAGCATTCCTGAGCTAGATGATTTTAGAAGGCAAGTGTTTCTAAACAGATTTTCCTATTATAACTTGAATTTTAGAATCTTATAGTGTATTATGATTTGATTTCTAACCTGTTCTATAGAAACAGTGGCCTTTCTTAAAACAACAAGAATTACATTTCCAGGCATTTAAAAAAAATTAAGTGATTATGCAAGGACAACATATTAAGAGAAAATTAAAATATATGAAACTGCAGTGAAGTACTAATACCATGTTTATATTAAGCTAGAGAATGGTATGAGATTACAATTTTCATAGGGTGCAAACTGCATATTGTGCTAATTGTGTTCCCCACTTTTAGTCTCTTGCAAATCTGAATAATCCATTACCAGAAGCACAGATTCAAGCACATAGCAGAGTTTAACACAAGTTAGTTAATATGAAAAACGCTGTATCTAGTTGTTTGCAAAATTACTTTTGTTGATTAAAAGGCTCTTCAGAACTTCCGGCTTGTGAAAGGGTTTTAAATTGTCTAATGCTGATTGTGATTGCTATGCAGAAAAAAGGCAATGCGAAGCAAACCATTATATCACTGAATCTTTGTTAAGCAGGCCTTGAAAGTACTTGACAGCATAATTAATCTTGTGATATGAACAAAGAAACCAACTCAATAGTATTGAAGATGCTTATTAAAAATACTAAATACCTTTTTCCACTTAAAAACCTTTTGAAATACTGTGGAAAGTGCCATTACCTTTTTTGTTTTTGCAGTATTTTAGTCTAAAATTGATACAAGGGACACACAACATGAGAAAAAGAATAAACTGCATGACAATAAAAATTAGTTTGAAAAACAATGCTCCCTGATTTGGGGTGTCAGCTAAGAAACCTCCAAGCATTACTAAAGACCCCTGCACACACACACACAGTGTCCATTGCTCTTTGCTTCAAAAGTTATTTAAAATAATCACTGGTTGTCAGTCATATTATGTTTTCAAAGTAAATCTTAATATAATCATTTATATTTAAATGGGTAACATCAATTTTAATTGTTGTTTCTGCCTTACGTGGTGACTATATTGTACGATGCCATACCAGAACAAATCAGACCCCTGAGATTCCCTGATACAGTGGGATGTGTTTGTGGTGCAAGTTATTCCCAAACACACTGAGAGAAGCTATACAAAGATACGGATAGCGTGCTCTGACATGGGATGGAATAAACTGTATCCACAGCTTGCAATGTGTGTGTTTGCAGCATGCAGAGACACAGGGAACCAAGCTTTGAAAAGGGAAGCTGCTGACTTTCAGCTGAATGTACAGTCTCCTTTGAAAAATGAGTAAAAAATTACAATCCTGGAAACTAAATGTTTAGAAAAAACATCGGTTTTGATGCCTCTCAATTTATATAGAACTTCGTGCTGTAGCAAATGTTAACATTATCTCTTTAAGGCAAATTTATCTGTTTAATTCTGGAAAGCATAATTATTCAACTAGGACTCAATCCTGCAAGACAAACAGTTAAAGCTAGTGGGGAAAAAAAAGAGGCAGGCACTGTGGCAGATGTAGCCCAGAAAACCTGATCCTTTTCAAGGCAGAAGGTCAGAGTGAGCTAAATGAGTGGCCCCACAGGCTGGCTGAGTGGAGTTTGCTCCTTGCATACACCATGAGCCAGCCAAGGAGTCATTCTACGAAAATCACAGTTTTATGGGAGATGGCATCTCTGTTTTTGATCTCCATAACCTCTTGACCCCATGAAACTTGTCATTCTTGTTTTCTGTTAAGGTCAACTGTTCTGTATACCCAGATAAAGAACTGCAGAGTGGGGTACGAAGAATACAATGAAATAACCAAAGCAGCAGCTCTGAACTTCCTTTCATTTTATGCGCTGTGTGTTGGCTTTGCCTGCTCTTTACCTTGCCAATCTAATTTTTCTTTCCTGACTCCTGAGCACTGAAGAAGCTTTCTCTGAGCAGCAAAGTTCATTGTGTTATGAAAAGAACCATACTGTACAGCTCTGTCTCATGGAAAAGCCTCCACACATTGACAACACTATTTCAGAGAGCATGATCTTTGAAGAGGACACTGTCTCATGTTACACTGAAATTACATGTAGCACAGCACAGCCCTGGTTTTGATCAAGGGCTACAGAAGCTGGTCTAAACACAGCTTACCTGCCTCGGTAGTCAGCAAGCAGCAAAGCTTAGTGCATCAAGACCACGAGCAGGAGCCTTCTTTTAAACATTTCTGATGTTTGCAGTTGCAGTCCTCCATGAAAATGCCAAACCTAGTGATTAAAATACAGGTTGAATTTGGAGGTAAACACACCTTACTTCATTCTATCTTCAAATTTTTCAATGCTCTCTAAAGACATTAAAAGCTGTATTTCATTTTAATAACAGTGAGTCAAACTCTGGGCTTGACTGTCCTTGCTCAAGCAAGGCTTCCTGTGACATATGGCAATCTTGCCTGAGCACAGACAGTGTAGGAGGCTCTGATGGCAATCGTTACTGCAATTAGCAAACCACACTACCATATTCATGTTTTACTTTATAGTTCTGATTCTAAACACTGGACCTTTTCTTGAATCCTCTATGTACAGAACTCCCATTAATTAAAATCAAACAGCAAGAAATATATAAAAAAGTCAATGGTAGAATATGACTCATGTTATTTAATTAATGGGTAATTCCTCGCATCAATATGCTGAGAAAGCTTGAACTTAACCTTTAGGATTAAAAAATTCACCATGTGAGAAAATTTGCTTTTTCCTAATCACATATCCCCTTAACAGATTTTAAAAACACACGTAAAATCTGTTGGCAAAGTGTTTAAGTACATCCAATCCCTAAGACTGTAAGTAAGATCCATATCAACTTAGATAATGGCATGAACAAAAAACACCTAATGGTACCCACAGCAGTGCTGGAACACACAAAACACTGTTTGCACCACAGCTCCTTCACGTGATGACAACAGCAGCCCAACAGCTATACCTTTCTCCTCTTTCTCTCTTTCCTCAGTCTTACTCTTCAAAATTACCACACAGGTGTCATTTGTTGAGCAATGTTAAGTGGAGAAGAACGTGGAGACAAAGTCTGTATTTCATAATAACTCAGCAATATGGATTTTGGCCTTAAGGGCACATTCATTCAAACAAGAGAATAGCAGTAAGAAAGCCCATGAGCAAAATCTTGCAACCTCACAAAAGGAGATGTTCATTCAGGGATGAACACTTTATTTCAAGTTTAATAAATTTCATTTTCAAAGAATTGCCAGCTCACACAAATTTGTCACTAATCGTCAAATCGGAGATCCTTTTTTTTTCTGCTCACAGTGCTAGGAGAAGGCATTCCATTCCTCACGATCACTTACAGTGGTTTACTTACAGCTACTGCAGTTTTCCCTCAGTTTAGATAGCTACTTCCTCCCTGTTCTTCCTGAAAAGTGTAAAAAGCATTGCATCTACATTGTCCTAACACATTAAAGGAAAAAATCCCTCAGTAGCTCATATTTTTTATCCATAGAGATCTGAAGCATCACACAAGCTAGAAGGATCAATAGGAAGCCTCAGGACAAACTATGAATCCTTACATGCCTTCTGAAACACTCTGCCTGAGGAGCCCCATGTCCAAAATCACCCTAGGCTTACAGGGAAACAAGGTTTGGTCTGTAATATTTTCTGATATATCTGTATGCCCCACCCAGTGCCATTCCCTTTCGCTTAAATAAATATTTATAAGATGACAGCATGTGGATCTGAGCTTTTTGATGGTGACCTAAGACACCAAGACAGGCATTCTAGCAACTTATTCAGAGGAAACAAGAGGGACCCTGTGCAGCTCAGAGATTTGGATGTATTTCTTCCCTGACATCCATACACACAGATTTGCTGGCAGGGAGCAGTCATAGCAGCTGAAAGACAAGGACGGCAACCCAATATCACTTTAGACTCCCTTTCTTAGTTTTCTAGCAGACAGACCACCCAATTTTGTAGGACTGCCAGTGCCTGAATGGCAGCTACAACTACAGAGTGACTCCTGGATCCCATCTAAACCCTACTACCTGTGCTGCTCCTGTTGCATGCTCATCTGGCACAGCAAAAACATGCCCTACCTACCTGCACAACTCCTGGCTTTAGGGTGATCTAAAAGCATGAAAACAGCACATCACTGAAGGATAAGGGTAAAGGGAGTATGGTGAGTTATTAAAACTGAGCTCAGACACTCATTTGAATATTCTGTGATTGTGTTATTTGTGCCCTCGGCCTTACCCCAAAGGCCTTGATGCAGGATTTATTCACAATGCAAGACCTCAGCACTGCACTGGCTACTCAGAGAGTTGTGGTTGACACAGGGAACTGCCAAGCAACAGGACATGCCCTCCAGTTCAGCAATGAATAACAGCATTAGCATATTTTCTCTGCAGTGCCTGTATAGCCCAAGCACTGCGAACGCCAGAAGGCATCAAGAGATTATGTGCCCCAAGAGGAACATCTGACCGTGCCCATGTGCTACCATTAGGAATAGGGGGAGAGAAAGAACCTGTGGCAGCATGTTTCCCAGATACTGAAGAGAACACAACAAACTCTCCATCAGGTCACTAAGAGGTTCTTGCTCCCATCTTGTGGCTGAACCTTCCTGGTTGAACACACCTGATGCAATCTGCTGAACACAGTGAATACTCCATTATTTTCATGTTTTAACCTGCTTTTTTTATGTCAGCATTTCCAGGACTCGGCAGTCACAGCAGAGAAACAGTCCTGTTGTGAACAGCAGGCATCCCTGACTAAGCTGAGGAGCTGCTGGATGCTGGGCCTGGAAAAGGTGCCACAGATCACTAATGGCCAAAAGACTTTTCACTTTCATTTTTTGTTTCATTTTTCCTTGAATCTCGTAGGGAAAGACATAGTCCATATTCTTTTGTAGATGTTACAACTGCATTTACCAACCCAGAGGTGGGAGTCTTCATCCAGATATGAACAAGGGCCCCCATCTTGTCTACATCTTCTCCCACAGATACAAGTTGATGCTATGGGAGCAGCCTCTGCTTCTCAGGTACTGTGAAACAGAACATAACCAGAACAGTCTGTGTTTACATTCCTTGTCTTGAAGTATTTTGCAGCAAATGATAGTTGTAAGAGGGTCAATGGATGTACTGAATCTGGACAGACCTGAAGCATTCCAGACATCCCCACCCCAGCAAGGGGGGCTGTCTCTATGACAAGCCCGTGCCCAGCCTGAGCTGGCTGCTATAAACGAAGGGAATCTATGAAAACAGTATCTAGCAGTGCATTTTCACTACTGTACTCAGACTCCAGGAAACTGGGTTCTCTTTATGTGTTCTGAATACACTTTGACTAATATGTGCTGGGTTTTATGTAAATGTTTCCTGCTGTTTGTCGTGGGGTGTTTTAATTCTCCTAATGGGACAGGCAGTCCTTGGAATGTCATTATATTCAGGACTACATGATCGTCAGCACACTCTCATTGCGAGGCCAATGCAGCTTGTTTATACTTGACAATAAGAAGTTTGTACAACTAGGCCAAGCATTTCTGTGGTTTAGACCACCTTTCTCAAAGTCCATGGTTTCACCACTCCCTTTCTCTCTGAAAGCTGAGGAGCAAGACCACCCAACCACTCCCTGCTCCTGGCACAAGGGACATGAGAACACCTCAGTTCAAGTCAATAGTATTTGATAAAAGAAAGAACACTTCTCAGTCACAGCACTCTTACGCAGTGGAAATGGGGACAGGCAACCAGCGATCAGAGGCACCTCAGGATGAGAGAAGCATGGAAAGCATCAGTAAACCATTCTCTGGTCAAGCCCTAACATTGGTCAAGTATGTAGAGAAATACCTCATCTTGTGCTTCATATTTACCCTTCTTGGACCAAAAGCTGCAGCTGCAGCACAATAAACAGAGGAAGTTTGGGTCAGAATGGCCAGGCAGAACATAAATTCCCGTTGTATGACTGTGCCTTGCAATAGGAGCAGTTTTTCAGTTGGTATATTCCAACCTGTATGACCAGAGCAGTGGCTATGAGAATAGTGCTAGTAGGAAACTGTTCACAGGAGGAAAGAATGACAGTAAAGATGAGGGTAAATTGTTTTTAAAAAAATTAAAGGCAGAGATATGAAAGGCTTAGGAAAAGAGGAATTTAGTATTTTATGTTTTATTAAAACAGCAAGAAGGGGTTTAGGGCCAGAGAGGTGGATCAAGAATCCAAAACAGGGATGGGACCTTCTGGACACAAAAAGCACTGAAAATGATACATGGAAACCAGAGACCATTAAGTAGAGAAACTTAAACATAGCTGGAAATTTGGTAGAGTGTTGTAAGAGAAACAGAGGTAAAATGAGAAGCAAGAAAGTAGTAATTCTGAAGATGAAAACTGAATGAAATTATAGCCTATGTTAACTGCCCAACCTTCCCTTTCTCCCTAATCACTTTTGGATTCATTGCCCTATGTGACACAGCATAATTAGAGGTAATTATATCCGTACAGATTTCATGAAAATTAGCACTATGAAGAAAGACCTATATAGCATCTCTACTATGTGTAGAAAAGGCACATAAAATACTTCCTTCCATTTAGCAGAAGACAGCTGGCCAGTCAGCTCCCATCTCCTCACAGCACTGCCAGCTCTCGCCCAGCCATGGTGTGGGGAACAGAGAAGATGAAAGACATGTGGCTGAGAGGTCAGATTTCATTTGTCCTGTTGCTCATGAAAGCATTGTGATGTCCTGTTTAAACCTGAAGACTTTTAAGTAAATGATGACTTGAGAGCTCTAGTTCACATGCAAACAGTAATAAGGTAGAGTTCGTTTGTTTGCCCACTAGAATTCTAATTATTCTGCTTTTTAGTTTACCATTGTAGACTAGAGATTATGAAAGGGAATTTACTCTTGACTAAGATGAGGATGAGAGAACATAGTCTAAAATGATTTATGTCCTTGCAAAGTTTGACACAGTAGAAATTCACTTCCATGAAAGTTCAGTGTAACAGTTTTAGAATCCAAGGTAATAGTGTGAAGTCTCACCTAGACATTAACTAATCATTCAATTCATTACAAAACCTGAAAAAATTCAAATTCCTCAACTTCTCATGTGATAAAAAAATGTATTGGTAGTGTCCAAAATTTATAAAAACTAATCTAACCAGTCTTAAAGAAGCAGTCTTACATAAGAACAAGCTAAGATAAAAAGCCCATGATTATCAGCACAAAAACATGTGCAAAGATAGGAGACATTTTTTCTTCTCAAAATATAGCATATGCCATTTCTAGTGACAACGAGTTTGCATATTATCAGAAGTCAAAGCAATTAAGAAAATTTTAAAGATCTCTACTATGTATAAAATTATATTTACACTGGAATGTATTTAAGACACCATTCTAAAAATATCTTGATTTTTTCCTCTGGTACATTCTGTCCTCACCCAGAAGATCAGAGGTCAAGGAGGATCTGAAATAAAGCTGAGAAATTCTCAAGCATTGTCTTTCAATATTTGGTGATAAGGTCAACAAAGAAGACAGACAAGCCTGCAGATGGGCAAGAAACCCAGACTTAACCATGATGTGATATCTCATGCATGGGCATACTGTGTTCAGAGTTACTATAAGTAAAATGAACGGTATGGAATATGCATTGCAGATAGATCACTTCCTGAGCAAACTTCTTGGCATTTGCATACATAGGTAGGAGCTGTTCACCATGGTTCAGATGCAAAAGAGGAAATCAAGGACAAAAATACTTGGTATATCCATAATGCAAACTCAGACATCATCTGGCTTTCCTGGACAGCTCAGTTTTTAATAATGTGAATTAGTGACACATACAGGGATTATAAATTTAGAGGTTAATTATCCAAATTCATAGATATTTTAAAAGGAAGGGCTCATCAAAAACCAGTATTACAACACAGGCTCCCTGCCTGTAGCTCTCACTGGTTGGTGAGCAGCTCCAGAGAAAAGAAGGAGTTTACATCAGAGCTACCCGCAGATCTCAGTTGTTTACAGAAGAGATGATCTTCCCAGGTAACTGCCTGCTCTCTCTCATTTGAAATACATCTCCACTGGTAGAGCAACAGATTGAGTTTGATGGATATTCTTGTTGCATTCTGAGGTGTGAAGAAAAGGCCTGAACTGTGCATATGCTATAGAAGACAGTTTTCGCTATTACTTCTGGTGGCTCATTGTAGCTGTTACTGCTTTGTTCACAACCTTTGCACTCCATGATGTCTCTTGAAAATACAGCATTTATTTCACTGGTTGCCTTCAATTAAAGTGGCATTTCTGCTCTGAAGTAAAATCTGCAAAATGCCATTTGACTCAGGGTGTTTTTCCTGTGACTCCCAATCAAATGTGTTCATTTTACGTATGTAAAAGTGCATGCCAACTACACAGGCATCACCTGAGAGTCAAACTGGTTCTTGTCTTCACCCTGTCTCTCTGACTGTGCCCTTAACTACTCCCTGGGTTTCTTCAACATAACTGCTTGCACATAGCTGTACAGAAGCTGCAAAGAATGGATACAATCCCTCTTGCCTATCTTAGGTTTTTTGTAACTGCATTTAAACAGGAATATAATCTAGTTAAAAATTAAAAGATTTTTTTGTTTAAATAAAACAAGAAGTTAGTTATGCATGGACTAATATATCTAGATGAAGGGCTTGTTAAAACAGTATTTTTATGGCACATTTAAAAAAGTTAAATTTCATTTTAAAGTCAGGAATAATCAAGTAGCTCGTGAGAAGGCTGTCCATGAGTGTGAGACAGACATTTCTTTTTTTTCTAAACTCAACTTTTATAAATAGTTAAAACACAGTGATACTCCCTCATACTGCAGATAGGAATGACTGCCAGCACCATTTGGTATAAGGAATCTGAAAGCAACTTATTGCAGAGAGGAGGGATAAAAACTTGATGCAGTCACATCTGTACCAAACGCAGATTTGACCTTAAGTCCTCAAGAACATCTTCCTTTTCTTTTTGTTTCCAGTTTTTCTCTGAGCAAATAGCATTTCTGAAGAAAATCCCATCCAACCAGGGCTGATACTTTTCCTCACATTAATCAGTTGTCAAGAGATCATCCCACTTGGATGGTATGATAAATACATCTTAGAATGAACAAAATCCAGTAGGAGTTGGAAAGAACAGCCTGTACATTTCTGATGTGCTTTCCAACACAAGGATGGAGAGTCTTTACAGAACTGTTCAAGACAGCCAGTATTAGAATCCCTCAAAACCTAAATATATTGACTTTATTTCTTAGAACAAACAGGGGGTTATTTAGAGCTGGTTTAACGGTTTGATGATCTTGGGAGAATTGGAATAGTAGGTCTATTTTAATTTCCTATTCATACCCTCACAAAAGGCATTCTGTGGAAATGAAGAGTATTTATCCAGTTGGAAAGTTATTTGTGGCAGAAATAATCGAAAACACAAGTATCAAAAATATGGGTGGCATAGGTACATACTAGAGATGTCTAGTACTATGTGATATTAACTGTTAATTTTTCTCAGATACACATAATTTAAAGATTTAAGATAAAGTATTTAGATCTCCAGCCTTTCCAAACACAGCTTTTAGGGAAAATGGTGCGATACATATTTTCTAAGCCTGAATCTAGACTTGGTTATTCTGGCATCCATGTACTCCATGCCAACTCATACTAAATCTCTTTAGCCTCATAGATCAATAATTTCCCCCTGTTTCTTACACATGCATTTGCATGGCTCTCCTACAATTTCCTTTAGAGGTGAGCAAGACAAAACCAGCTGCCTGGAATATTGCTCAATGTATATTGAGATTATAATAATTCACCTAAGCACAGGTCCGCATATTTACCATATGATGCTCTTCCGGATATTCTTGTTTTACTTTCCCATATAGCAATTAAAGCAGCTTCAGAAATAGCTTGTCATATATTTATCCTGAATGGACTGTGTTTTAATAGAGGGCAGCTGCAGCCATGAATTTTATGCCCAGTGTATGAAACAGCAATATGAGTCCATATATGCTGGCTAAAACACTCTTACTCCAAGTCTGGACAGATGGTTGATTCACTGTGTATATAGACTCTTCATGGCCAACTTTTAAGCATAGAGACTTGTCACTAATAAGACACTGGCGCTGCTTTAGAAGAACATGATGTTCTTTCGTATTTCAAAACAGCATTTCCACTCTGAAAAATACCAGGAAACAGTTTCTGAGATGTTCAAAAAGGGTATCAGCCGATCCAGAGGATTCAGCAACAATAGTATAGGATATTTTTTCCTGTCATTGCCATAAGGATTTTAATTATACTGTTTTGTCTTTTCAATTGGAGATAGCATTTCCTATTGAACTGCTATTATGGTATTGACAACTCGGGGGTTCAGCTTTATTCTTTTGCTCTGAGCAAGCAAATGACTTCATATTTATACCCTGAACTAATGTTTCAAGAAGTTAGGAATAGATTATTGTGGATATTTTACCAACCCCTGGCATTCCACTGCAGAATGTAATATTAACCAAAACCAGCAGTTGCCATTAATTTTCCTAGCTGCTTTAAGAGTAAGATACATTCCCAAGGATTGTTTAAAATATCAACTACCATTATTTAGCCACGTTAGGTAGTATTTTAGAGCGGGATTCATCTGCCCAAATAGAGATGAAGCCATCTGCACCTGAGCTACTTGTGAGGGCTCTCTTTATAGTCAGTGGAGAGAAACAGACACTTTTAGAGTGCAATTGATCTTCTCTTAAGATTGACAGCTACACTGTAGACATCTAAAGTTGGATGAGATTAATAGTGTCCCCAACATTTGTTAAATTATGCAAGATTCTATATAAATAGAAGACAAAGTCTCTTCCCTAAAGAGCTTTCATCTTCAGTCAATACATTTCCAGAACTGAGCATCTAAATTGCTTGTCTTTGTCAAGTGCCTCCCTTTGATGTTATTCCATAAGGTGTTCTCTGGTTTTCCTGGACAGCCACAGCACTCACTTGAGAAAGCAGTACATTCAGGACAGGGAGCAGAAGAATTACCAAGAGAATCTCTGAGAGCTATTTTTCCAGAATAGTGATAGGCAACCTCTGAAAAGTTTTTGTTTACCTTTTTAGAAGTGAGTTGTACTTTGTCAATTTTTACTGACAAGTTGGTAAGGCAAGTACTTCAAAGTGGAATGAAGAAGAGTGTTTGCCCTCGAGAGCCTACCTTTCCCACATACGCTGAATTCCTCTGGGTAACAGCAAAGCGAATTAGTGGCTCCTCCTCTTCCCTGCTCTGTGACATGCATGCAGACACACAAACACAGAGACAGATGGGAATTAGAAATATTTTCCAGGCCTTGGACAGAGCACTGAAGAGGTAAGAAACCATGGGCAATACAGGTCTGATGGTAAACTGAAGCTGATTATCACCACCCTTACTTCAGTTAAGAAAATCATAACTCAAGGGGAGGGCACAGTTTGACTTTTGTAAGGTAACCCGCTGATTTTAGAAGAGGACAAGAACAGCATCTACACTTACATGAAACGCACAAATAAAACATTGGAAACTAAGCTTTTTGGTACCTTGTTTTGCTGTAGCAAAATGAAAGGAAAGATCTGGGTATTTGTAACAATCAAACATGCACAACCCAGTTTCTAAAACAAAATCATATTTTATGTATTGCTATAATAGGAGATCAAGATGCTCCAGTGAAGTAAAAGCTAAATTCTGAAGTACTGCTCTACACTGCTAAAGTACATGTGAATGTGATATTTATCTTAGATTTTTGTTAAATAAATACTAAAATGCAGCCATCTATGCCTGTATTTCTATAGAGTGCATGGATGACTACAGAATTATTATAATTAACACTAACTGGTGAGATGAAAAACTCATAATGTTTCTATGTAAGGATCAGAGACAGGGAAACCTTGCAAGGTTCAGTTAAAAAAACAAAACAAAAACAAACAAAAAAACTCCCCAATCAACTAAAATTTTGCCTGTCTGATCCTAAATGATCAAACTCATTAGTCTAGAAAAAAATCATAACAGTGTACAACTACTGCAATAAGATTTCTAGTACACCGTTCTCATTACAGTTCGAGATAACTTTCAGAATAACACCAGACAAAAGCTGTCCTTTTGCAAACCACTAAATGGTTTCACAACTGTCCCCTCCTCCCATGCTCACTTCAATAAACGTAAGCACAAATTCCTTCAGAAGTTTTTTCATAAAACTGTTGTGAATTCCAAAAGTTAAATTTTTGCATTCTATAACTTACCCTGCTGAACAGGTGCATTAAAAGCCTATTGTTTTGTCAGTAATAGTGGTGAAAGACTTTTTCTTTTCATTCAAAAAACTTCCTTTCTGGTAGACTTCTGAAAAGAGATTGGCAGTTTCCCAATGAGTTGTGTACAGCACACTGAAGTCTGACCTGTGGGGGAAATAAATAAATAAATCAGTTGCTCACTGAAGAGGAGTAACTGTCCAGAAGCACATCAGGTTTATCAAGTCGATGCAGGACAGATCGAATTTGCTGAGTTGGACTCTAGGAGAAGTTGAAAGCAGATTATTCTACTGAATCTGAGGTATCATAACTAAAATACCCAATCCAACAATTATAGTATCCACAGTAACAACAGCAGGATAACATGTGTATTTATACTTGTCAGTAAACGAGCTAAACCAAAGTCTCAGAATTTTTAAAGAATTTTTCCTGCCTCTTATATTCTGTCACTGCATAACTAGTCTAAAGAGAACATTCTTGTTCAATGCATATAATCTCTTCAGTGCATATTTAACTATTCAAATTTAGCTAACATACTATTTTTACTAAAATATAAAGCAAAACAAGATCTCAGTCACAGCCACAAAATCTTTTTTAATGTATTCCTTGTGCTACTTCTGAATATTAATAAAAATTAATAATTAATTTTGCCTTTGGCATTGCAAGATATACTAGTTTTAATTAGTGTACTGTACTCCTATACAATTAAAAAATAATTGATGTCCACACTTATTGGCGGTCTCTGTGATCTCTTTTCCTGTTGTTGTCAACAAATGCCTCAAAAAACAAGTTCAAGAATGTTTTGCTGTCCACTTGATTTACACACCAAAAGTAACAGACAAATCTTTTATGATGAAACAGAACAGTTTTCTGTTTAAATTATACACAAGTATATTAACTAGAAAGAGAAAATTAAAAGCTGATGGCTCAAAGAAATAACGGAAAGACTATCAAAATGTTTAGTCTATCAACAAATTTGCCTGGGATGCATCAGCAGATGACAGTATTTCAGCTGAAATGCAGTGGCCATCTTGTATTTGTTACGTCAATCCTCTGAGCATTTAATGCTGGTGCCCCTCCTGATCAGCTTCAGCTATTTAAATTCACCGTATCGTGTTACTGTTTGCCTACATCGCATTAAGTGTACCAGGAGTTATTTCATTATATAACACTAAGATCTCTCTTTCTCACTCTGAAAGAACAAGTCAAAGAATTAAAGTATGAATACCCATGGGGAAAAAAACTAACTTCCCTTCAATGCATTTGCATCAGGATCTTGAATAAACATAAATGTGTTTTGGTTTTTTTTTTATTCCAGACACTGAAATGAAGACACTGAATACCAGATGTAAATTCTCCAGCACAGTTATGAAACAGAACAAAAAAATCATATGGTAAAGAAAACCCCAAACTGACTTTTCCTTATCTAAGCCAGAAGTTCATACTTGTAACTTGAATCTAGGTCAGAAAATATATTCAGAAAGTCATTTTGGGGCATGACAAAAACCTAAGTAAAAATCCATGAGCTTCTTTTTCAATATCACAGGCCTACACACCTCAAAGCTAGACACAGGATGAGGGCCAGATAAACAATTTAACAGAAGAATGAAAAGGATTTAGACAGCACAGGAATAATTCTCTTTTTTTTCATCTAATCCTCATGCTTGTAGAGTAGTGAACAAGAGAAATCAGCAAATCAGATATTTATTTAATTAATGCTTTTATAATGATTAATGATCCCAGCGGTCATTTCACCTAAAAATGGATAGTAATTCAAGTAGCGTATTTAAACAAATATGACAGAAGAACTGAGAGCATTACAAAGTGCATTCTTACTTCTGAGGATTTCTCAAAGTTATCCCTCACCAACTTTTCCAGCACCACACACAGCAGTCAGTGGCCCCCAATTAAAGAAATCCCAGTTTCCTTCTGTGAGGGGAGCCAAGTCAGGGAGGTAAAACCCCTCTGAGGTGTGAGGGGACCCCTCGGCTCCCGCTGCCACAGCACTCACCACACACACTGCAGAAGCTGGGGCTGGAAGCAGAAGATCTTTAAGGTCCCTTCCAACCCAAGCCTTGCTATGAGTCCGTCATTTGCTCCCGAAGCCCAAACCACCACACCTGGGGCTGAAGGCGTGAATGCCTCGGTTACCTCAGAGAAACTCCAGGAGCTGCTTATTTCAGAACAACGATCTGCAATGGATTTAAAGGCAGATCTTACTACCGAAATGAAACAAATAAGAAAACCACACAAAGGAACAGGTCAGAGATACACAGACATCTTACTCGAGGGAAGGACTGAAAGGCTGTGAGGGAGAAACAGCTACAGAGCGGTGGGGGTTTGTGGGGAGATGCCGCAGAGCTGTGGGTCACCCGGAGACCCAATGTGTCTCTTCAGAAAATACAGACTTTGCAGCAGACTTCTTCCTTCTTGCACAAGTTCAAGCTCATGCCTGATTGCTTTTTCCCCCTCCTTTAAAGCAGCTATCCTGGGAACAAATGCTGTGAAATCACTACAGCAGCCTCCTGGTCCTCACAGTTCCATCACCTGATAGTTCATACGGGCCCTTTGCACAGCATGGGAGAGCTCTGACAACCTCACCCACCTCACCAGGGCCTTTAAATGAAGGCTTTGGGTGCCTAAAACAGCAAGATGAAGCTACACAGAACCTGCACACAATTTCATTAAAAGCAGCCAAGAGATCTCAAAACCCAGCTGTGGCCACAGCTGCACCAGCACACCACGGGGCAGCTGCCACAGCTCCACAGGAATCCTGGTCCCTGCTGCAAACACTGCTCACCTGAGGGCTGGTTGCTTACGTGGACTTGAGCTAAAACATGGTAAGTGGCTGATATCGCTTCCAAAATTCACAGCTTTCTAATGCAATGCCCAGGTGTCCAGGGTCCCAACATACAGCTTAGTCGTTCTGTCCTCTGTTACAGTCACAGGCCACTGCAGGGCGAGTTTATCAGAAAGCAATTAAATGGCATGAGTGGAAGTGAGATCTTTCTCCCAAGTTTGCTTGCACTTCCAGAATTCACCAGAAATTGCAACTGACTAAAAAGCATTAAAGAAACATGGGCAAGAGGCACTAATTCACATATGACCAGATAAAGTCAATAAAGTGGCAAACTGTAGGCACTTACACGGAGTTTAATATGAACACCTAAATTCCATGTAAATTTTCATAGTCTATGCATACTTTTAAAAGTTTTTTCAACAATTTTAAATTTCAGATTTTGTAAATTCTGTGTATCATAGTGTCATGCTTAGAGCTAGTACAGTTCTAAACAATGTGCCCATAAACACCTAAGCACTAACAATAAACTTCCCTTTTAACATTCCTCATTATCCACAGTTCAGGGCAGAAAAAGTAATAAATACAATTCAAAGACAACTACAGCAGAAGGTCTCAGTACCCCAGAGTACAAAACTCCTACTCCTAGAAGTTTTGATTACAAAACTCTTCTCCTCATCATATATTTCTTCCCACCCCTCTCATAGAGGCAGTCCTGAACTGGATGTTTTTCACTTTTTATTTATGTGATTTCTCATGACATGTCATGCACTACATTCACAGCAATCACTGGCAGATAGTTAAAGTTTCCAAGGGGCTACAGGGGAAACCATTTTCCACCAACTGTTCTCCTACATGCCAGGATAAAATATATCTTGTGGACTAAATCTCTTCCCACTTGTATCCTGCCAAAAAGTGTGGGTTTTGTTTTTTAAACGAGGCTTGAATGAAATTCCATTAGCTATTCCTGAGCCATGGCAGAATAACTATTCCAGCATAAAAAAATCTAACCACAGATAATTGAACTTGTCTCAAACATGACTTGTTTTCTGGAAACATGACATGGGAATAGACTTTAGTATAATGGTAAAGTTATTTGTTTTGTACAATCTTCATTGAATCAAAACCAGTTAAAGGCCACTTGAAATCATAATGTCTTAGAAAAATATTTTAGATCAGCTGGGATGCTTTAACCATAGATGTCTTCTTCATGGATGGATGAATACATCCATTAGCTTGCATGGTTTACAATCTATGTATGTGGAAAGCCATCAGAACTCAGAAGTTTTTCCAGAATTGCTATCATCACTTTTTAATTTTTGATATGCCTTTTCAGTATAATATAAGAAAGAAAATTACTTTAAAATAAGATCAAAAGCAACACTGCTTTATCCATGTTATTTTTGGTGATGCTTTATAATGTTGCTTTTGGTTTTGAATGTTATATCAAGCACTGAGGAGTGAGAGATTTTATATTTAATTTGCTGTAAATAACAAAGGTAACTAGACTAGATATGTTTTCACCCAGGCATGGTAAGAATTACAACACATTTCCCCTAAGCTCTGAACACACAGAAAATTTAGCCTTTTAATTGCTGGTGGGTTGAGTTTAGGCTTTTTGAGAGACGATGAGGAATTCTAGGCAGGCCAAAGTAAATCTGAACTTTGTTGATGTTCTTGATGCATCCAAAGGTATATTCAGCATTCCAGTCTTCACAAACCCTGGAATCACAGCTTATGGTTTCCCATTTGACTCACCTTAATTCTGCACAGATATTTTCCTGCAGAGACCATACTGGGATTTGGGAATGATGGGGGGTAGCAGCCTCAGCCTCCATACTCCACTGCAGATGACTCTGGGAAGAACAAAAAACACATGGATAACCATCCTACTACCCAAATTCTGCTCTGATCCCCCCTTCTCATAGCTTGAAAAGAAAACTGGATTTTCTCCAAGGCTAGACAGGTGGCAGGGAAATATTTTTTGGTTAATTACCTCAGAATGCTGGGAAAGGTGTGCTGCTACCTCATGTCTGCATTGCGCTGCCTCACACTGGTAATTAAGCTGATCAGTACTGGTACATCTACCCACCAATCAAAGCTGGATATAAGGGATATTTTGAGGAGACAAAGCATAAAACAGCATTGAATTAAGAGTTTGGGTAATCAAGATGGCACATGTTCTACTTGAAAAATAAGGCCAATCCTTCCAAAAGAGGGACAGCTGGCATGCTGAAAGTCAATCTTAACCACAAGAAATGTATTTCTTGCTTTAAGAGTCACAGTTGGGGCCTCTGTGCAGGCTTGTAGCTAATGAGTTGATAATGTCTCCTTCAGGAGAAGGGAAAAAGGCCACTACTCAAATTCTCCTTGATTCCTCTTCATTTGGGATCCTGGCAAATCAAGGTTGATTCTAATATTTTTATAATGACCAGTCTTGCCAACGGTGGACTCAGTGACAGGCACACTCAACCCAGCCTTAAATTAAACACAGCTTTATAAGTGAAAATTGAAGACTACACATAAGTGGTTTAACTGAGATTAGGAAAACGAGGTGCCCTTACACAGCATGCATGCTTTCAGCATTGCAAATGCCTTTCTGTTTCAGAATACTGGACTCACCCTTCACATTGTGACACCCTTGAACACATCCAAATTTAAGCACCATTATTTTTAATGCACTGTTTTCTGTACGGAATACCATAGCAAGGTTGATTTTGTATCATTACCAGAAAAAGAGAGATTTTCTCTTATCAGTGGTGCCAAAAAAATTGCAGTCTCATGTATTTCTGTAAAGATAAGTATGAGAGACGTTCTGGTGTTTCTTAAAAGTAACTAATGTGCTACCCTGCCAAATCCACAAAAATGTAAAAACAAGCACAAAGATGCAAAGTTATTGACTTTCTTAATATTTTCCAGAGGCAGAATAATTCGGCCCAGGCAGAAACATGCGTGTGGCATTTTACCTGCAATTTGCTGCAAGTATCTGTGGAAGCTTGTGTGCACATGTGAGCAGCCAGTTTAGTTTCCAGGTTTCACAGAGGACTAGTTTCCTATTTTCAGTCATTTTTTCTATAGCCTCTATAAATAAAACTAACTAACTAGTGGGTAAAATTAGGCAACAATTACGCATGCTTGTTTTTATAAAACTGTCCTTTAATATCACCTAACCTTGCAATGCCTGGATTTAAATATAACATTCTATGTAAGATATTTCTACAAACAGAATTCAAAGGGGCATAAAACACAAACTGCATCAGAACCTAAGAGAAGTAAACAGTATTAATGGGAATTTTCAAAGCATAAATCAGATTAATAAATTGCACAATTTCTAAACTATTCCTCCCAACAAACTTTACTCTAGAAAAAAAAAATTGCTTACACTGCTTTTTAAAGAAAAATTCCTGCCAAGTCTCAGTTAGAAACCGGTCTCAATCCTAAAAAAAAAATACATAACTTCAACATTTGTTAAATTTAACTGTTAACATAAAAATGGTAAAAAAGTAATATAAGTTTTAAGATGGCAAGTTGAGATCAGAGTCCAATTCTGACACGCAAAGGTGATACAACTTGAAACCCTGCTAGGCCGATTTCCTAATAAAAATGAACAATACAATCAAATAAATTATATGAGATCATTAAATCTATTAAAGTCATTCATCAAACAGAAAACAGGTCTTTTGATTTTCAGGGAAATACTAAGACTCCAAACACCCCTCTGCAAAGTCTTTCATCATTTCAGTAATTTTCAACATGAGTCCATCCTCGTCTGACTCTGCCGTATGCTGCCTCCTGCTCCTCCCCCACTTCTCCTCTAATAGTGTTCAGAGAGAACTTCAAGATGTGGGCTAATGGAGCTGGCATGGGTTGGAGTTTAATATTGCATGTGCTTAACTTTTTGTGCAACTGACCAACATGACATGTCTAACTGTATAAATGGAAGTTTTATGGTGATAAGATCAGTAGTTACTGAGATATTTATGTGACATGCTGACAGATATAAAACTACAAAGCTTGCTTTTATGCCTTACATCCTCTAGAAAAAAAAATAAATACTAAGATGATGGGTCACTTTGAAGAGAATTTATTATCTAAATTACCTAATACCTGGCTAAGTTCTAATATGCAAGATGAGGTCTCAAAAATGCTATTAAAAGCATGGACTTTAATTTCAGAAGATCTTAGAATTCTCTGCCAAATGGGGCAGAGTACAGCCAGTGTGCTTGTCCCACTCTCTCTCTAGATCACAGCACTGTCATCCAACCAAAAAGCAGAATGATGAAAAAACCAGGAAAAGGCACAAGATAATCTCTCTCCAGTTTTTACACTCCATAGGTTTAGGTCTCTCAGGGAGGTTCTCATCACTGCTAAGGTAGAGGAAAAAGACTATGTGAGAGGAGAGAAGGTCAAGATTAAAGAAAATACATTATTTGTGTGTGTATATATAGGTATCTATATATACACGTACACATATATAAGTATAATCTCTGGATGAAGTGGAATCTCTCTTACATTTTGATCTGGGGAAAACCAACCTCAGAAATTCTTACAGAACAAGACAACGTTTCCTGCTGCTAGAAAGCAGCTCCCCCCAGCTGTGCCCACAGCTGAAGTTAAAAGCCTGCTCCACTTCCTTCTCTATTTGATGTGAATGTTTCTTCACACACTGAGAAGGCGGGCAGGCACAGCAGTCAGTAAAAGAAGGGGGAATAGCCTGGTGGCAGCAAAGAAGGGAGAAAAATAAAAAATATTTTTTAAAAGACTTACAGACTGGTAGGGAAACGTAAGGCCAGAAGCAAAGGAAAAAACTTCACTTCAGGAGACACAAGTATCTGGCAGAATGCAAAGATTACTGACCCTGAGAACAAGACAACTCAGAGGACAAAGGAATCAGCAGACTGGGGGGAATGCAAAGCATTCAGCTGTGCTGTTACTTTCCTGTGAGGTCAGACCCTTCCACCATAGAGAGGATGTTCAGTGCCCTTCATCCTCACCTGAGACAGCGCCCTCCCCAATTTGCTGTTGTGCACATTTCCCACAGGAACAATGACCTGCAGCACCAGTGCTGAGAGAACCAAATACCACTTCAGTGCCTCAGCAAGCCCTTATAGGCACCCCCTGTGACACTCACTGCTGCTGTTCCTCCCACATCCAGACACCAGAAGGAAGACACACACCCCCCTCCATACATCTGCCACAAACACCCATGCTTTGTGCATCTCCCGGTGTGACAGAGTTAATCTCAGATAAAGATGTGTTTTGCTTAGTTAATCCAGAATTTTTGTTTTATAATTTTCCACAAATCTGTCCGGGGTTTTTTTGATTTTTTTTTTTTTCTTAAGCCTTTCTGCCACAGCCTTCTCAATAGCAGGTATTTTATACCTTTGTCCTGCTTCTGGTCTTGTCTGAAACATCTGGTGGGAAGGAACATAATAGCAGTGGAATCCAAAGTGGGGTTTGGAATAAAGACACAGAAGAGCATCAATTGTTCCTGTGCTCATAACAAGTGCACAGGACCACCATGTTTGTGTGTAAACCAGTGAAGGTTCAAAAGATTTTGGGAGAGGGACACTTACCCCAGCCTTTCCCATTTATAATTACTACTTTGGAAAGAAAGTCCTGGATCTTTTTGGGGGAATAAACTTATAAATCTTGTTAGACCTACAGTACATCTGGCATTTTTTCCCTCTGTTTCTTTTATATGCAACATTTAGAAGGTCAGACTGAATTATCCCCCCATCTCTAAAGCACCATGCTTGCAATTGGAAGAATAAAATGGGAACTCTTGTAAGAATATGTAGACTTTGTTTAAAATTTAACAGTGTCTAATGGCAAATCTCCCTATTAATAACCCACCTCAAAACTCTTTTTCAGATAAATCAGTAGCATTGCAAAAGCCCTATAGTAATTTTTTGGGCATCATCATTTTAAGTTTATTTTGGATAGCATTAGAGGGACTTTGCTGGTTGTGCCAACTGACCATGATGATTAATATATAATTAAGATTCTTGACAATTCCTCTTGTGTCAGCAGGAACATGTCAATTCCTTTGTCTTCAGCTGATGCACACACCCAGGGATGATTGCTCAGATATTGTTGGTAGTTCACAAATGAACTATCACCTAATGATTAGATAGAGCTGACAGAAATCAAATTCTAATAATTGCAAGATAACCCCATAGTTTAATTCCAGCAAAAATACTAAAAATATTGTTCAATAGTTGTTGGGTTGTTGTATTTCCAATCAAACCCCAAAAGCTGGTGGTGGCTCCAGCTGCCCATAAGAACAAGGCATATCATATTAACTGCAGCCTAATCTCACAACAGAGCTGAGGTAAAAGAACAGTGTTGCTGTCATGGGACAAATGCTGCTGTGAATATGGGAGCAGAATCTGAGCATTAGCACTATCTCTGTGGCTTACACTATATATACTTCAGGTTAAACTGATTCACTGAATAGAAAATCAGCAAAACAAGCAAACAAAAAAATCCCCCACCAAACAGAAACTCTCTGGCCATTTTCCCTCTTATCCAGCATCTTTCCTGCTCATTGCACAGCACAATCTTCCTCCTTTAAAAGCGTTTCGCAGCTTTGCCAGACAACAGCATATGTAAATGTGATTTTGTTTAGGGGACATTAAGGATGCATGTGACAAAAGAGTAGCAGCATATCAGCCATGAATTAAAATCCGTTACTGTATTTTAGTTTATTGATCTACTGTAAGCCTCTCAGCATTGTCTAATTTAAATAAAACTTCAATTTGTAACAATACTATAAATAGAAGGCAATATTGATCAGAGTGCCACCAGCCTGCTGAACTTTTGTTATCACTGAAGCCTGACCAGTTAATGTTGAATGTTACAATTTATTACACTGCAAAGTACAATACAACACAATAGCATTTAGATTTATAAACAAAGATACGCTGAACTACTGAAAGCAAGTTCAGTCAGCTCAGAACAAGAAGTGTGTTCTGATTTACTGGTGCTCCATAACACTATTTCCCTACCTGAGGCAATATTTCATAACCTCTCTGATACAAACACCTGTTAACTCTGCTGAAGATTGAATAATTTGATTTCTTTTACACTCTTTTAAACCCCAGCAAAACATCTGATGTCCATCAGCAAAGATTCATCACTGCTGTGGTAGGGTTTTTTTGAGGAACATTACCAGTTAAGATGGGCAAACAGTGTCCTGGGAGACAGAACCTTCATAACAAATAGTAGCTGATACCAGACTTCAAATGTTACTTCTTATCTTCCTCTTTTCCCTTTCACAGGAGTAAAAACTGAAGTAAACAGGTGTGAAAACAGCAGTTACAGGCAAATTTCACATTTAAGGGCTGTTCTTAGGCAGCGAGCAATACAACATTCTCTAGACAAAGAATACTTCATTACAGATTTTTCAGTCCTGAAGTTGTATTGTTCCAAATTATTGAATTGCCTTAAAGCAAGCCCAGTGTCCCCGCACTCACCAGTCAGGACAGTGCTGCTGCTGCTTGTCAGAAGGCATGTGATCACTTTTTATTCATGGTGCAGAAGAGAAGGCTCCTTGTGCTCTCCTCTTCAAGAATAAGGCCACTGGGATAGCCTGCAAGACAGAAAAACATCAAAGGAAAGAGTTCTCTTGGTTTTGCTTCAGAAGAGAGGAAAATCAACTTTCCCAATCAGGTTTTCACTCCCCAAAGCCATAAGTGTGATTTTAAAAAGACAACCCAATGAAAAACATTTGTTAGCTGAGTGAAACACTATGCTCACCTGCACATGGGCAAGAGAAAATCATAAGCCAGCAAGGAATGGGACAGCACAGACTGCTCAGGTGCTTCAGGAGGGAATTCCTATAGCTGTATTTTGACGGAGGAGAGCCTCTGTCTACAAGGGTAGGAAGCGATACTAACATGAGGGACATGTATTTACCAATTCCCTATAAAAATCCCAGAAATATGACTCCACCTGTTATTCCACTCATACTCCTTTATGATACAGATTGGTGAAACTGATGTGCACCTGTTAAAATGGGCACCAGAGAAGGGCTGTGAATCTTTGGGCTGCACCCAAACATGACCTGCATGGTCCACTTTGCCCTTCCAGGCTGGTCTCTTCCTTTGCCTCCCTCTGCCCAGCAACTTCTAACAATTTCTTGTAACTCTTCCTCCTCCCCATTCTCTGCTTTCCCTGTCATCATACCAGTCTGTCTTCTCAGGAGGCCGAAGCCTGTCCTGTGCCCTTCACTCTGTACCTGCACAGGGCCCAGGCACTGCAACCCAGGGAAAATAACCTGTGCTAAAGAACAACCCACAAACATCAACCTGAGAGCATCCATCCAGGACAGGCCCAGCTTTGCATAAGGAGAGCTAAGCCAGAGCTTGCTGGGGAAGCAGCTGGAGGGGAAGCAGCTACCTCCAGCACCAGCCCTTTCAGAGCAGGCTGCCAGCCCCTTCCCAAGGGCTGCCAGGAGCTGACCCTGCCCCTGATGCTGCTCCTGACACGGCAGCAAGAGGCAGAAGTGCCCAAACACCCACCGAGGGCACATCTGCAGCAGGGCTGGGAAGAGGGAGGATCTGCAACAGCTTCAGCTGCGAAGCTGCGCAGGGAAATCATGCACATAGCGCCGACAGCAGCACTCTTATTTGAATTAGAAAACAATAATGTAAATAAAGTAATATTAGTATGCACATTTCCTGGGAGAATTTTCTCTCTAGAGCTCGATGTCTCTTAGCCTTCAGCCAAAACAAAGGTCACCAGACAGTAGATTCTTTCTTTTCTTCCTTTAAGAGAGAATGTAATCCAGTCTGACACTTTCAGACTGGGGAATTAATTTTTTAATTGGGAACTATAACTAAAACACCTATAACAGAAACAATGTTGGGGGTTTAATTTTACTTATTTAAAACAAGACCAGGCATTTTGAAATGGTTTCAGGTGAAGGGGATGTGATTAAACAGGGGGGTTGTCAACAGAGTATGCAATTATTAGATGAGCCTTTTAGGCTTTCATTCAAAATTCAGCATGTCTCTAGATGTTTTTTATATGGCCAGGTTAGGGGTAACATGGTCTTAATATGTTTTCTATTTACAGGTGCACACACTCCTAATGTGCCCTGACACATGTAAAGGTGCTGACACTCCCACTGTGCAGCCCTCCTCACTAAAGCAGCACAGGAAAGAAAACCAAGATGCAGCCCAGTCAAATACTAGGACAATATTTTACAGATTTATTTTTAGCTCGCACATATGCAAGGTACCAAACTTAGAGAGATCAGGCAGCCTGCAAATTACTAAGATTACTTGTTCAGGAATTTTAGAGGAATTTGGCAAAAATAACTGACATTTGGTCCATTCCTACTTAAAATGTCATTTGATGTGATAATATTTGGCAGTTCTTTAAATGTTTCCACAAATAACCAAATTCTAACTTCAAATCATATCTAAAATTTCAATTTTAATATTTCCATAACCATAATTATGAATTTTTAAGTTTATACTGATGAAGTTTCCAATCTGCACAATTCCTAAATCTGTAATTCACCCAAGCCAGGAATTTAAATAATATCATTTTACATCCTTGCAAGTGCCCAAGACAGTACAAAGCATGATTCTTTGCATAAACTGTTACAAACATATCAGGAATATGTTCAAATAACATTCATAAATAATATTAACTACATAAAATACAGAATGTCTCAATCTGTTGCAGGAAACTTTGAAAGCATTAAAGAGGTTCCATTCACTGAATGTTTTGTTCATTAAAAAGTATTCACACCAGTCTAATCAAAAGTTTGGCTTCTGTATCCCCGTTTTCCTTTTCCAGCTGTCAAATCCTAGTCTGAACACCACATTTGTTGACTACTTCTGCCAAAGTCTTGTTTAGTTTATGGATTCACAACTGGACAGAAGGAAAAAGGGAGGCCTGAGACAGGCCGAAAGATAGACAAGAGCAGAGTTGAATAAAGCCAGATCAGGTGAAAAGGAAATGAGATCTGGAAAAAATCAAAAGGCAGGAGGCCTAGGGAAGGACAAGAGCACATATGGGAGAGGATTTGCAGATTGAAGGGTGTAATAATGGGGAACAGCGGCTAAGAGACAATGAAAGCAGCAAACAGATGGAAGGAAAAAGGACAAGGAAAGAGAAATAAAGTTCAAAAGTGCCAGAAATAGAGTGGGAGCTATTTAACAGCAAATCAGGCAGAGGGAAAGAAAGAAAGAAAGAAAGAAACAGAATGGAAAAGATTTGACTATTAAAAAAAAGTCCCTACATTAAACTCTCCATCACACAGGGTTCCAATAGCAGGAAGCTATATTTCCATTTTTTCTGAGAAAGCCCAATATTTGGAACAGTTTCAATGCAAAGGTAGACCTGGTTAGAAAAAGAGTGTACAACTGAGCCTCTTGGATGCTTTTAATGCTAATAGTAATGATCTATTTTAAATAGTCCTATGAGTACTAACCAGATCCTTCAGAGTTGTCCTCTCCGTTTCTCTGTATATAAACAGAAAGAATTCCATAAGGCAAATAAACACCTCTTGCCATCTGCTGAGAAGCAAGCACTAAGAGTCTTTACGAGTTCATTTTAATGAAAAACTTTTCAGAGATGCCTGGTATGTAACATGATCCATCAATGTTTCAGTTTCACAGCCCTTATTAAGACAGTCACATACAAAATGTGGCAGATTCTCTGCTTTCTGAGAACAATATATGAATAAGGGAACACTTTAAAAAATAATATTAAATTTCTATAACCCTTACTTAAAAAAACCCCTTGGTAATTTGCATGGACCACTGTATGTGCATATTAACATAAAACCTCACATATTTCAAAAACTTACATATTGCAAAAGCTATTTTAGTGAGTTTTTAACATAAATATGGTACTTGCTAAGATATTTTAAATACACATAGATTAAACTGCATGGGTTGTTCCATTTTGTTCCCTCTTATTATTTCCAAGGAAATACATAATTAGGTGGAAAAAGCAACCTGTGGAAAATATTACTGGCTGTTTGCAACAGAAGACAACTTTAATCTCAAATTTCTTGCCACTGACTCAAAGACTGGATATTCTCTGAAAACAAATGCAGGTTAATAATAACTGCATTGATAATTAAGTTTCTTTGCTGAATATAAGATAGACCATGGGCCTTTATCCTACAAAGAATAAAACAGAGAATGCTGACAGATGCCAGCCCTTAGCTCATAAAAATTAGCAAAGGTCCTCCTACCCAGGAAAGTCAGAATAGCACAGAAAGGCTAAAGCTTTGTCCCAGTGAAATCCCTTTAGCTTTACCTGCCCCAGGGATCCAAAGGTCCTGTTCCATATGACAGGGAACATCCACACACAACTGCAGGACCTCTGTATCCACGATGGATAAAATGGGATAGTCCTTCTCCTTCCCTGAAAAAGAATTAGAGAAAATTTCCATCAGAGAAGGGACAAGCCCTCCAGACGTGTAAATTCCTCTGTGAGGGGCTTACACGGGGACAGCTGCACCACGTGCCTTCCTTACAATAGCCACAGCATCAACCCTGTTACTGGTATTCTTTTTCTGAGCAGGCTGGGCATGAGGCACCTAAAAGCAGACAGACAGGCACCTCTTATAAACAGCCAAGAATATTTCAGAAACAAAGAAATTGATAAATATTTAGGCATTGTTATACCTGCTTGATAAATCACATTATTTCCTTAAATAAAAATGGCCATTGCATATGTGCCAAAGCAGTCAGCTCCTCACTTTATTTGGGTTCTTTGTTCATGTTTCGGGGCACATTTTTGTGTATATTTTGTTTAAAATAAAGCCCCAGGTCAGTCTTGGTGTAATTTTCTTAGCTAGTCAAGTTATGAACCCCTGAAAAAAGGTGTTTTTAATGGAAAGGCTGACAACCCCTTAAGTGTAGTGCTGTGAATGATGGCACCTTGATCAGAGTTGGAGAAAACGTTCAATGTGATATAAACCACTGAACTAAGTTGTAAAATGACAAGGACTGAGTGAACAGTTTTTAATACAGATAATATTGTTCATGTAGTCTATAAATATAGAATTAAATGTTGACCTCTATCTCCCATGTCAAAAGTCAAAGTCAGTGTCAGCACATATTGTTTTTATTTGTTTCATGAGAAAAATAGATCAACAACATTAACCTCACAATGAACAGAGAATTGAATGAATTAAAAAGCAGTACCCCATAAATCCCTTTCCTTTTATTGGCACAGTGATAAAAATGCCTAGGGCTTAGAGGAAAAGGGTAGTCTCAGACACTAGTCTGAGATGCTCTATGTACACAGAGCTGTACATCACATGCTAAAACAGAGGAACAGAGATATTAAGATTCGTACAGTCTCATATAATACACAATATCCATCAAATTGCATCATAGTGTCGTGCAAAACAGGGTATGTCAGATATCCCTAAGACAAGTTGGTTATCACAGGAGTATTTTAAAGCAACTTTAGCCTTCCACCTGCATTTGAAAAATATATTTCACAAAAGAGATTAAACACAACAACAAAAAAAAGGACTTTATTCAATATCACCCATACTTGCAGTACACCAATAATTCAAGATATCACCTGGAACAAACTCCATTGTGCTTACAGAGTTACCAGCTTCACTGGTTGGGTATCTCTTTAAATTGTTGGCTCATTGTGGTAGGACTGCAGGATATGACATTTTTCTCCTGTTTAAAAAGTCATTTTTTTCAAAACACCTCATAATAATAAAGGCCCCTATTTCACAATGCCATAGTAAATTTGACAGTTAACTAAAATGAGCAGTTTCAGTTGCAAATTCAGTTTAATTGCAATTTTTAGTGCTGCATAATTAAACTGAAAACGTTCTAAAAAGATTCACACAGTCAAAACTAGGACAGAAACAAAAGCATTTTCACAACATTGGTTTAGGGGGTTCTAATCAATTTCTAGAGAAACTGGCAAAAAGTAACATTTAAAACCAAATCAGTTTAACAAAAGAAAAGGAATAGTATCATTTGAAAAATTCAGCTGTTAGTTTTTGTTTACATTTTCTTATCCTCCTGCAGCTTGTAGGATATACACAAATTCTTTTGGTTTACTGCTCCAGTGATTATCTGCTGGCAATGTTGCATCATGTGAAAAACATTTTACAGCATTTGCACTGTGTACTAAACACACAAAAGCAACTAATTACAACGTTTGTCAAATCTGGAGCATGTTCTATGGTAGCTTACTGGAACCAAATAGCATTTTTCTTCTTGAAATGGGCTGGCTGACTTTGAGTTTCACCAGTAAAGTGAAGGCCTGGAGTGAAATCTCGACTCACACACACTGCTGAAGGCTGGTATGCTGCAGCTAATCTATATCTTGGTGAGAAAAGCCTTCTCAGGCTTGAACATTCAGAGGGGTTGAAAGAATTTTACAGCTGGCTATAAAGAGCAACTTTTCTGCTCCACATGTATTCATGCAGCTTCTGGGCAGAACCAGTCATGGCGCTTTTCATAGCTGGATGATCAGAAGACTTCTCTATAACTTCTAGTAAAGAAGCAAAGACATGTATTTTATTATACTAAAGGATTATTGGTGTGTAGGGCAATACTGAATGGCTGTATAAAGCAAGTCACTTAAGGTCTTGCTAAGCTTGTAAACTCAATGATAGTTTAACACAGAGAAATAACATTCAAACAGGGAAAGTACTTTGTAAGACACATGGTTGATAAAATTAAATTCAACCTCGGTTTTAAACGACCTGCTTGTGATCTGAAGAACACTGCCCACTGCAGGAATAAGGATGATGAGCTTGTTTCAAGGGCCTAAAAAAAAAGAAATATTTTTTCCCCTCTCTTCATGATGATTTGATTCCTTATTCCATTAATCCAATTTATATATTGTAAATTTGAAGTTTAGCTGCAACAAGTTAGGTAACAGAAGCATCAGCTCTCTAGTGAGAACACTATGTGAGTTTATGGCTGGTGGTGGTTCTCCACTGAAAAACAAAATTAAGGTTTTGCCTTATGATTTGTGCCAAGGGGCCCAGGCAGCAGCCTGACAACACAGGCAGCTGCTGATCTACAGCACAGACTATCAGGATGGACAACAGAAACGAATCCTCGCAGAAAGAGAGTCACAGAACTCCAGGGGCTGGATCTTCAGGAGCATCCGAGGAGAGCGTAGAGAGTTCTTAGGCAGCAGCTCAGCAGAGACAATGTGTGAACGATGCTGCATCCTTGGTCCCATTCCATCAGAGCCATCCCTCAATTTGTTGTTCTCAAATGCCAAATAGCAATGAGTTCACTGATTAAAAATACCAATCTTTTCATATATCTATAAAAACAATGATATTTGCTCAACTGGTAACCACATTGCCTAACATAATTCCAACACTAATGGGATACAAAAGGCAGGCAACTTAAGACATTAACAAAGATTCAGGCATATGAACAGGAAATACGAAAACGATTGACAGTGACTGTTGATACAAAATGATAAAAACACAGTTTATTTGTAAATAACAGTATCCCAGACTCATAATAATTTAGTATTTAAGAAACCCAGCAATCAAGCCTGCAATACAAATTTCCTGTTTGTCATTTTCTCCCACAATTTTGAAAGCTTTCTTATGTTTGTTGTACAGCTGGGAAAATTCTTTCTCCAAACACCACCCAAGAAGTTTGGCATCACATGTGGCCCAATAGATCGCACAGATATATTACCTGGGATAAATGAATCATTTCAAGTCCCAGTGTAGATGCTGTTATAGATTACAAATAGCTTATCAATATGTTAGGAGTGTCTTCTTCTAACTAGTCTTTGGTGTCAGATGACAATACTCTAGATTTTTTTAAAAAAATGAAAATGCGTTCAGCTCATGCAACGATCTACTTAAGTTTGGTGAACTCATAAAAAGAAACAGCTGTTATGTTTACTATTATTTATTATTATTACCACTATTATTGCAGTAATAGTGAAATGCAGATAAGTATTTGGCTAGTTGAAATTTCAGCATGAGCTCCAAAAATGTCACACATATTTAGCATACTGATTCCAAATATGGAGAAGCAAATTAGCAGATAAGCATTGTAATAATTATTAGTTAAAATTCTCTGATACAAGTTAGTGTCAGCTCCCATTTTCAGAGCCAAGGAAAATATTCATAAGTTTTTGTTGTAGTAGAGAATTCACTGTTAGCTAGGATTCAGAGTTCATGTGTTCAGTCTCCCTACAGACATGAGTCCTCTTTTAGGGTTTCTATCAAAAAGCTCTCACTGGTAACAAAAATTATAAAAATACACCATGATAAAATGCATTCAGTCAGTAGGATCTAAGGGTATTAAAATCTGCAACAGCAGCTGCAGAAAAAAAATAAATCAAAATTGAAGCTTACCTTCATTTTTTGAAGCCAAAGTCATATGAGAGAATATTATTCTCTATTACAATATAAAACACTTAAGTATTGATTCTTCCTGCATACTTTTTACACCTTAGATACCACACATTCAAACACATATTTTTAAACTTTCCATTAAAATAATAGCCAGATGACAACAAGGTAAGACAGACCAATTTAAAATCTTGTAAGGACATTAAGAGCTTACTACTAGAAAAAACAGAAGTTAACAGAGGAAATTAGGCACCACATTTTCACATCTGGGCTTGCAGAAATAGCTTTTGCAACTCTCATGCTTCTCTCTATAAATGTGCTCTTACTGTCAGCCTTTTGATCTATTTGAAGAGAAATAAGGACAACCACAGAGCTACATATGTCACTCACAAACAAAAACATGCCCAGTGATATCAAGGAAATCTAAATAAGAGCCTCGACTTGCTAATTAAGGAAGGAGAGGGGCTCGTTAGATCCAACAGCTACAACAAGCTATGAACCAGAGTGATCCAGGATTCATCCTCTTGTCCACACTGGAACACATTTGTGGGATCTGGTTTCCTACAGATGGCCTGGGAGAAAACCAGGGGAATCCAGAGCAATAAAAAGGTGCCCAGATGAATCAGGTGCTCACAAGTGCTGTTGCTCTGCTGAACTTGGAGAGCAGAGAGGGTGCGTTTGTCACGGTGCTGATACCCCCCAAATGCTGCTGCCACAGCCCTTCTGCCCTCTCAGTGCAACCTGGAAAAAATCATTTATATACAATACCTAGAACATTGACAAGCCAAAGATTTTTATCTTTACTTTCTTCTTTTACCCATTTGTGGTTGAAAATTAATGAAATTACATGAGACTGAAGCCAATGACAACTGCTAATCTGTAAGCAACAACAAGCAAGGAAAAGCTGATAGGAGTACAGCTGTTTTATTTTAATTGAGGAATGATTTTATGTTGGAAGCACTCAATATTCACAGCAAATTAAAAATAATGAAGTGAATTGATACCAATGATATTTTTTTTACCTACTATCCCTTTATAAATCTATTTCTTCACACAAATTGACACGTCTAATTGATACATACGCTATTATTCCTCATTAGTAGGCTGAATAAAATAATTCTTGATTAAATTTATTGCAATTTACAATCCAGCATAATGCTTGCAAGCTATAAAAGTCAATCAACAGGAAACAGAAAAAAAACAGATGACATTATTACTTCTTATATATACACAATAATCTCATGTGTTGCATGGAACCTCCCTAAGCATTTTGTTGCTTCTCAGGAGTTAAGATCTGTCTCCAACAGGTCACTTCATTTTTCATATGACCATAAGTATATTTCAGTGCATACATTCTTCTGAGTTTTTTTGATAAATATCACCTCCAATAAGCAAATTATTTGTGTATTTAGCAATCTGTTACAAGTTGTCTGGAAGAGTTAGCCTTCTACTAACACTCAAGCCAAATTATGCAGAAGAGCTGATGATTTACTTTGTCTGGATTAGGGTGTTTGATTTATATTGTGTTATCACTGCATGATAAAGTTCAACCAAGTAGCAAAAATTCAGAAGTTCAATGAAACAAAGAAAGTCAATAGCAAATCTGACAAGCAAAATACATATTCTATGATGCAAAATTTCCAAGCAAAAAGAAAAATTTAATCAATGGCAGGTCAGTCTGCTCTGTATAATTCTAACTTATTCCACACCTTGCCCTGGACTCCACTATTTTGTGGGAAATTCTTCGGTATTATGAAACTAGCAGAGCAGCTATTATGTTTCTCTCTTCTCTAATGGCAGGAAAAGTATGTTATGACCTGACCATCGCTATGGCCTATTGCTCCTATTTCTCTGGAAAATGCAACAGCTGGCACAGGATTGCTGCTCTTGCTGATGGTGGGCATCAGACTTGAGGAATAATTTACCTGAAAATGCAGTATAGATATGCTATATCTAGTACAGACACAGAATAGCCATCCTACTTTTGTCATTTTAACCTAATACAATTTCTTTTTGATGAAGAGCTTCTCTGACTGTCTCTGCCCTGATTGTAATCTGTATGTCAACTTGTCCAGAGAAGCTGGAACAAATTGCCCAAAAAATCAGATATTGTTGCATAGGACCACAGTCTTGGAATCAAAGCCTGAACTATATTGGGAATATTTTCAATTCATATTACATATCACAGTCTTTCTAAGACCTTTAATAAAATTTTAATTTCAAAAAACAATTTCTGGTTCAACTCTAAGTTCTACTTATAGAACTGATGAATTTATAAAGAGAAAAACATAGGTTTGCAAAGGGAACCGAAATTAAGGTACAAATTCTAAAGGTGTAACATGACAGTCTCCACTGAACTATAATCTGAACTTTATTCTACAGATATTTTAGATTCCCTGTTGCATTTCTATATAACATAATTCCACTAATTAATGTTTCTTTTGTTTCCACTTGTGAATTTTGACCAAATCTTTGTAAAAACCAATATATCTCAATTCAGAAAGACCGCTGACATTTCAGAACCAGTGCTTACATTTTAAAAAATAAGAGGAAGATGTACTACCAGCAACAAAACCAGCTGTTTCAGGATTCATCTACTATTTGATACGTGTTACTCAGCACAGTAAACAACCTATCTGCCAGCAGTAAAAAAATCAAAGAGCTCTGTGCTGACTGAATAGCATCCTTTAAAGAACTTAGGAACTGGCCCAAAAAGCAGCCCTTAGAAGCAGGCACTGGCTTTCTGGTGTGCCGAGGGACATTTGCCATTTCAGAGGAAGTGCTGTCACCCAGAGCTGCAAAGGGGCCACGCCTGAAAATACCTTTAAGGGCAAACAAAAGTATTTCCAACAACTAAACCATCCACAACAGAGCAAAAATAATCAGCAGCCATGACAACCAGTGAGCCTTATTTAAAGTGAATTCTAATATATGTCCTCCACATCAAAGCCTCCACTGTCAAAGGTGACCAATACATTTAATCTTTCCGGCCTCCTTCTCTGGACAATCTATGAAAAATAGATGGACATCCAGTTCATTCATTCTGATCCAGGGCCTGCCCACACCCAGAGAAGGTAAAGGCCCCATCAGCTGTGCCAAGCCATGGAAAAGGAGCTGGCACAGGACTGTGGGCAGTGCCATCCAAGGGACAGCAGGGATTTGTGTGGCTGGAAACCTCAGAGCCCGCTGCAATATCCTGGGGTGGGCCAGCTCAGCAGCAGAGCCACAGAGCAGACCTTTATATTTCAACAGGCATTATCTTGTCATCTCTTTTAATCTAGGAATACCATATGAAGAAAAACATGATGGCAAAGATTATGAGCAGCCTTAAATACACCTTTTTCATTCAGCTCCAGCAGGCTCAATAGGAAGACTATTTCATAGAAGAGCACAACAAATTGAAATTCAATAGTTTAGTTAATCCAAGCATATTGAAATAAAATTATACATATATATACACACACACGTGTGTGTGTGCGCACAGTGAGGGAGAAGCTTCTGCCTTCCCATACATGTGATTTCTATTATAAAGTTTGGGTAAGGAATGTAATATCACAGCTCTTTAAAGTTTAAGGATATTTAAGGATATTGAGGAATGCTTTTAGCTGCAAACATAAAAACAAACAATGCATCTATAATATATTTGCAATTTTTAAATCTTAATAACATTTGAAATTAATAAAAAAAAATAATCACTCACTTTATTATATTCACCACCACAGAAGACAAAGGTATTATCCAGTTGAATCTATACCAAAAGGAAACACACACATTAATATCCGCCATTTGATACATATTCCAAACACAAGAAGTAACAAATTTGGTGACAAAGCTGTCAAAATATGTTCCACAAATACATTGGCAAAAGATCTGGACATACTAAAGAAATTCAGTGAAACAAAATAGGTGCCAAATGGGGATGTTTGACAGAGTGTTCAAAAATACATTTAGACCAAAGCAGGAACACATCCAACAGAGAGATTCTCTACATAAATTATCATGAAACTATTAGAAATAATTGGCCAGTGATTTCAAAATATTACATATACTTTTAATGCTATCAAAGAGCTGTGTTGTGAACCATGTGTGATTTCTTGGCGATTGAATTTTTGGCCACACAACAGCGCTTTTAGATGCAAGTGAAAATACTATATCCCATACTGTAAGTCAATCTGTACTCTTTGAAAAGGCATTGCTTGGAAATGCTTTGAAAGGCTGGTTGAGGAAATGCTGTGGAAGGCTGGATACTCTGGGAGGCTGCAGAGCATGGTCCTCGTGGGTGCTCTGCTGGACAGACACCTTCCCAAGGCTGAAGAGAGCCTGGATAACAAAGACCTCATAGCCAACCTTTCCAACAGACTGTGGGTCACACTGCCCCAAACTGCACATCAGGGTAGGCCCTATGTCTCTGCAAGTCTAATACGAGCAGATTAATATATACACAGTGCTTTATTACAGGCATTTCTCAATACAATCATCTAAATATTTCCAGCTACTTCTCTAAATGCAGATAATCACTGCAGAGATATCTGCAGGTGGTAAAGGAAGGGGTTCAGAGGTTCTGCCCTGCAGAGCTACCTGTTCACACCCTTCACATGCTTGAAATTCAAATTAATACTGTTTAATGGTTCTCAAGAAATATACACTTTAGATAAAATCTGAGCAAGTCACAGTAGACTACTCAGAAAGAAGACAACAAGGTGCCAGGGCAGCCTCCTTCAGCCCCAACTTGCACATCAGCTAAACGCTTACAACTTGAGCATGCACTGACATTTACAGGGCATGCTCAGATCAAGCTGAAAGCTCAAGGCTCAAAGTATCTGGGGTTAAAATCTAGCTCCCCTGAAGTGCATGGAAATATATTCACCAACTTCACCAGAACCTGTTATAATCTACAAAGGTTTCAACAGTGCATTGATCTGGGCCTCCCGTCAGGGCATTGAGCCAAGTGAATTCTATTTGTCATACATTCATTCTCAAAAAGTTGTGGTTGATTTTTAAAAAAAAAAAAACATTTTTATATCCAGGTTGTGGAATTCCCTCTTTGTTATTTTGTATCAAAGAAAAGCACCCTGAACTTGAGGCAGCACAAGGCAACATTTGTGATTGTCCTTAACTCCTGGCAAGTTCATTCCTTACACTTGAAATGAGCCTCTGAAAAAGCCCTCTCCTGCACAGACAAGCTTTTTCCTAGTCCAAAAAGATCAATTTTCCTCAACAACCACAAAACAAGAGACAAAGAGATATAACTTAAGTAACCTGTAACTGCATTTATTCCACTGCAATGAGAGCTTTCCTGAAAAGCCTCATCTGGTGCTTGCTATCACTTCTCCTTATTCATTCTGACACCCTCAAGGGCTGCCTCCAGCTCCCTCCATCCCTCCCAGAGCTGTCTCAGGCTGTTGGTGGGCTCCTCTGTTCCCCTACAGCTCTGGTTTGGGAACAGGGCAAGGAAAAGCTTGGACTTCTGCTGGAGTAGAAAGTGGCATGACTAAAGTGGATGCCTTTAGTCCTGGGCAAAACGGTCCAGTTTTGGACAGCAGCCTAAAAAATATATGCCAGCATAGATAAGGTTTACTTCTTATTGCAAGCTCCATTCTGCCAAAGGATCATGAACGATCCCTTTTGGAACTGGTTTTAGAACTTTTAGATATGTATTTATGTTGGACAAATGAATTTACTAAAAAAAAAATTACTGCCAGGAAAGCAGACTGAGTTACCTAAATGGACATTTTTTTAATTCTGCATGAGCTCTTTAAATTTAACATCCCTTTAAGCAGTATTAACTTTTAAGTTGCCTTAAAATCAAATAATTGTATTTATTAATTTGTTTTAATTACCAAGCACAGATAAGCATATGTCCTACTTAGCCTGGGAAAATTTGAACGCACACCTGCTCCAACAAGCAGTCTGTAAAATGAGACGTGAGGAAAATATTTGAATTACATTTCCCTGTTCCAACATACCATTTTTAAAAAGCACTTTCAACACTGAACTAGGCCTTTACAGTTAAGGCATTTTACAAGATGATACT